>CBVK0100097421.1:0-32756 GCA_900067695.1 Picea abies
TCGCAAAGTCTCCTAAAGTCAGGTATATATAGATCAAATAGTCAACTAGTTGTTAACACCAACCAATGAGATAGGAAAAAATTTCGTCGCTATTTCCACAAAAGTTCGTCTCTATTGCCACGAACTTTCATGGCAATAGCGATGAAAATCTTGACTAGGTTAAAAAAACCTATTTGTGGATATTGCGACGAACTTTCGTGGCAATATCGACGAAAATCCCACCCTATTTAAAAACAAAAAGATGAAACTAATGGAAACATGGAAAAATTTTGGAATAATCCACCCATATGTACTAGTGATAGGTTTACTTGCACCTTCTTCTAGTGAGCACACCTTCCTAGGAGTAGTTATTTCATGTAGGTTGAAGTTTTTAATCCTAAGGTCGAGAATAGATCTAGGATTTAGGTTTATTCTAGTTAAGGAACTATTGTGCATGTGTCCACATTCATTGTACCTCCTAGTCTATAAATGAGAGGGAAGGGGTATGGGTTTTATTCATTAAGTTTTTCAAATTAGGAAGCAATGGGTGAAGGGTAGAGTTTGAAGCTTTCAATGTAATTCTTGTCTTCAAGAGTAATCAACAGTAATGTGATTCAAGTTTCATGTTTGTGTACTCACTACTACTTTATTTAGATTGATGTGTTTCAGTTCTTAGTAAAATTAAGATCACATTTTTGGTAGAGATTTCATTTTTTTTTCCCTAAGTAGGTAGGTTAGAAATCAGACTAGCACTATTACCATGTGTTAAATAATTTTAACATGGTATAAGATGAAATTTCATGAAATCATCTAGATTTTGTATATATAGAGAGACATTGTTTGGAATAGAGAGTTGTCGAAGGATTTTAGTGATTACTATGTCCAAGATTTAGTGATTAAAATATAATTGTTACAATGATCAACATGTGAGACCTAAGAAGGGTTGTGGGGTTAAAATCCATAGTTAATATAGTGATCATAGATTGTATATTGTTCAAAACAATTACGACAATGACAACTCCTAGGATGTGAGAGAATCACTTGGTGGAATGAGCCTCCAACCGTGTTCCATAGAAGTTGAGATTATAGAACATCTTGGAAATGGAAGACTTATGGAAACTTGTGGATAACATGGTTTCACCACTTATAGATCCCAAAGATCTTGCAGAACACAAAAAGAGGGTAGGAAACTTTTTTTGGAAGGATTCTCCAACTTTTCACCATAGAAGTTGAGATTACAAAACTTCTTCCAAATGGAAGAATTGTGGTACCTTGTGGAGAAGGTGGTTGCACCACCAAAGATCCAAAAGATAAAGAAGAACATAAAAATAAGTTGGTAAATGTAAATAAAATCCCATTGTATTTAGTGAATATCCCCTAATCCTTTATATCACCAAAAATAATGCTACCAAAGAGATGTATAATGCCTTGGGAACCATGTACTAGACTATGAACATATCTAGGAAGATGCTCTTGAAGAATAAACTCAAATATGCTTGCATGCGAAAAAATATACAATAACAAGCTAGTTCATGAAGATTGCAATGTTGAGAGATTATTGTTGCAATTGGGGACATAGTTTAGGATAATGAGCTAATTCATATTTCTCTTAACGGATTTAGTTCACTATGAAACAAATTTTTCCAAGTTATCTTTGGTTAGGAAAAGTTACCTAAATTTGAGTGGTTACAAGATGCTTCATTGGAGAGGAGATGAGACTACAAAAAGTCTCAACTAGTTGTGAGGATGTACTAGACCCAACCCTAATTGGGAAGGTGAGGAAGGGATGAAACAAAGGATATGGAAAGGGTCGGAAAAAAAAATTAGACTCAATATATTATAACCAATAGAAGAAGGATTTGATCCATATAAAATATTTCAATTGCAACAAGCATGGCCATTATTCTTCTTAGTGTTCTGAGAAGAAGGGAAAGGGTAAGAAACAACAAGAAGTATAGTTTTCAAGAAGCGTTAAAGATCCATGTGTGGATGCATTGACTACTAGGATTGATACAACCTTTTCCATGGTTTTGTTCCTTTCCACCAACACAATTTCAATTGTTTGATGGTATGTGGAAAATGGAGCTTCGAGACATATGAATTATGATATAAATATCTTCAACATGTTTCAAGTGAAAGATGGAGTAATTCTTTTGGAGTTGGGTGGTGATGCCACATATCGTGTGAAGGGATTGGACTCCATATATTTCCATATGCATTTAGGTGATGTTTTTGAGTTAGATCCTACCTTGTATGTTCCTGATTTAATGGAGAGATTGTTTTTAATTTATTTCATGACATTTGTAGTGTTTCGCTAAGTTTGATGGTCAACAAGTCAACATTAGAGATAATAGCCATGGATTTGGTTGAGTTTTGGCGAGAGGAATGCAAGAAAGTGGCCTTTAAAAACTATTCAAAAATCTATGTTATAGCCTTAATTTCCACCCTATAGGCTAGAAAGGAATCCATGAGAATATATAAATCCAAAATGCATGTTTTGCCTAAGATTTGAGCCCTTTTCAAAGATCATCATTGGACACATAGGGGAAAACAAACAATTACCCTCTCATGAAAACAATGTTTAACAAGGGATGAACCCTAAAACTTCTAGATTAAGGGAGTTAAAAGGAGATAGGATATGGATGAGTTGTATCTTTGTGTCAAGGGCCTAGAAAATCACAACATTTGAGTCTTTAGTTGTCTCTAGAATATCTAGAAGCTTTCCCAAGCCTCTTCCAAAGAGATATATAACAAAGGAAAGTATTGGGAAAGACAGAGAGACTTCATAAGTATTGGCATGTTTTCCATTTTTAGAGGTTCTTGTCCTATCCATCATAGCCAAAAGTGAGTGAGCCTAGCCTGACCAAGAAGCTGAAGGGAGAAGAAAGGAGTAAGGAGACAAAGGAGGAAAGCATCAACACCCAAGGTATGGATATGTTGTAATTTATTCCTAATTATACATGGATCATTGGTTTTCCTCCATTTTATTTGTGTTTTACTCATGAATGAATTGGATATGATCTTATGAATAATAGATCGAATTATATATAGTAAGTTTATTTCTCCTAACATTAGAAGGATAACAGATAGTTGGTTGCTTGGATCTTTGTGTGCAGGGAGCATATTGTAGGAGATGGATATCAGGAGTTGCAATAGCTATAACATGTGAGGAAAACCACCAAACCATGGTATATTCAAACCTCCTTGGGTAAAAAATTGAACTTTTACTTAGATCTAGGAAGGAAATAGAATTCTACCTCTTTCTATCTAGGATCATTAGGTTGTTCCTAAGGATATCGTGTTGTCCAACCAATGAGATCCCTTTGATATTGTGTCCCATAATAGAATGGGAGACCATATTGGAGAAGAATTATTCTCTAGTTTGAGTCTCTTTGACAATCCTTTCCTCTGTTTAAGTGTAATTTGCATTTGTTTTTATTTTGTTGATTGTTTCAGAGTGTAGATTTAGTAGATCTGAGAGATCTAACACAGATCTAGAGTATATGGAACAAATATATCTTCCTAATTTTATTTAATTTTTTCTCATCATCATTGGTTGCATCATAAGAATCCTGTGAGGCCCCTCACATGTTGATAGGATCATGTCCTACAATGATCTGTAAAAACTGCATATTTGCAAAGAAAAAACTAGGCCCTTCAAATTAGGTTTGTCCTCTAATTAGAATTGGATTTTTGTGGTATGTTCTAATGCTGGCCTTGTCTATGTTTGAGTGTATGTTGTAACATACTTTGTTTCAATGGGTTTTTTGAATTCTTGTGTGTAGTTTGTTTCCATTTCTTGTATAGGTTCACCTTTTTTCTAAGAGTTTCAGTGAAGTTGGGCAGAGAACCCAACATATTTGAAGAGATCTAGTAGTGTTTGTCATTGGTTTCATTAGTTGTCCTTGTGTAAACATTATTCACCACTAGATATACCCTACTAGGTGATTTTTGGGTGAATTCATGGTAAATACATTGGAGTGGGATGATCCGACTTCACTTCCAATTTCCTACAGCCCCTTTGCTTGTTGAATCTTGTCGGTTTTTCCTTTTGCATTTCAGTTTCTTGCTAAGATTGAGAACTTTCACATTATAATTGGAAATATATATATATATATATATATATGCTTACTTTCTTTTAAAGAATTAGTAAATATTGCATTAGGATAATTGTTTGGTTTCATATATGAATTGGTTGTTAGTTTCTTGGTGTGTGTGAGATTGTGCTTTTAAATTTTGTGAAGAAAATTAAAATGTCTCCCTCCCTCCCATAGATAGAGTTCAACAAAGTGAATGATTTAAATTATCATCCTTGCATTTCTTGGTTGGTTAAAGATTCCAAACATCACAAAAGTTTCAATTACTACCCTTGAACTTAAGAAACAACCCTAAAATAAAAGTGTAATCTAAAATTTATCAGACAATTTTATTTTATAGTGAATCAACATTAGATAGGATTGGGGCCTTAGATTATGATTGTAGAGTAAACTCTCCAAGGCCACAAAAATGAAACTTAGGAGTCATTAAAGAGTGTTAAATCCATTCTTACAACTAGTGTGTTGGGAGCCTCCTCTAACACAGGAGTTAAGAATGAGGTCGCATCAAGGCAAGTAAGGAGATTACCCCTCTCTCCTTGTTTTGGTGTTTGCGATACTTATTTGATTGCTATGTATATGGGGGTTTAATTGGTTAACGCCTTCATATATTTAGGAATTTTTAACCTTACCTTATGTGAATTCATACCCATGACTATTCACTTGACCATTGATTGTTAGGTGGTATCCTTAGTGACCTTTCCTAGGGAACTATAGAGGTTACTATAGGTGGGACGTGCATGTAGTACCTGGGACAGACATTCATTCATGGTATCAGTTCTCCCACAGGGTGACCTCATTAATAAAGGGTGCTTGGAATGATCAAGGTTGTTTCACGTAGATAATTGTAACTACTCTGCATACCTTTGCTAGCCAATATTGTGGGGATTTGATCTCCCCAATAGGGTTGGTTTTCGAAAGGCTTCTAAGCCAACTAGTTTTCTTGTTGTTAGCTTATATTTGATTAGGGGTGTGATCTTTGAGTATGATTCTAGGTCGGCCTTAGGTTTGATTGTGTTTGTATTTTCACTCATTACATTCACCATAGTTGAATTACCATGCTGGTCTTTTCGACTACAAGGAATTGAGCCAATCATAGAGGAGAAACTACCTCTAAAGTGGTGTGAGATAAGAGAAAAATACTTTGAAGGGCCTCAACTTTGGATTGACGAGATTAGTTTCATTGAAGTAGAAGTGGTAGATGATCATCCTCCACAAAATTTTAATCCTTCTTTGACCGAGTCAGATGCCCCTATACTTGTCCAAGTAAAGGAAATTTTTAGTGATCCTTTCTCTTTGTTTAGTCATCCTCCCACCATGTCAAGAACAATATTTTTGTCTAGTGTAGCTAATGCTACAAGAACATAATCAAGTGGGACTAGGGGGAATCCTGGTGATGTCCACATTACCACCCCTTAGCTCCATTGGACCTACACCATTCATACCATTTTCTACAAGTCCCTCAATCTAGGGGATGTTGACTATGCCATCATTTCCTTCTATTAGTTTACCTATCATTTCTGCACCCATCCCATCTATCTTGATTCCCAGATTTGGATATTGTTCCAGTGGGGAGATGAGCCTTGGTTTCAACATGGGGGGTGGAATTCTTTCCAACTCAACCATTGCTATGAGCAACCCAATATCTTTAGATGCTAGTTCACCTTTCGGATGGAACCTTCCTAGTGGTTTTGGGGATATCCCTAGTCATGCTGGGGGAAGTAGTAAATTAGGTGGTTGTAACTTTCCTTAGGTAAGAAAAACCTTCCCTGGGGGCACATCCCTTGGGGGAAACTTTTCACCTTGGGTAGATTTTCCCTTTGTTAACACATCGAATCCTAGGGGTTTCTTCCATGGGACTAACTTTGGGAATGTTTTCCCTAGAGGGTTCACATTTACTCCTGGGGGTATGTTTGGTTCTAGGAGAGGTCATGCTTCTGGGAGTTCTACCATTCCTATGGTAAATCACTCTCCAGGAGATACCCACCCTCTATTAGTATATAGGACAACCAAAAGGTCCATATGGGATAAACGATACTTCACCTCCCTCCTAGTACTCATTCACATCATCCCTCAAAACATTAGAATTACCTAATTTTTCATGATTAACAAATGATCTTATTTCTCATGACCTATCATGGTCGGAAATGCCTTCCAAGTTTCTATCCGATATTTCAAAACTTGACGGAAATCCGAGAGAGGACCCCTCCACACACATCATTCCATGCCAATTATGGTGTTCATCCAACTCGTTGATGGATGATAGTGTGAGGCTATGTATTTTCCAAATATCCCTGGCTAGATTTTCCTCCAAATGTTACATTGAATTAAAATGTGGTTCCAATAAAATCTTCAATGACCTAGAAATGACGTTCTTAACGCATTATAATTTCCATTTGGTATGAGAGAAGAACATAGCTCTTGACTTTGTTGCGTCAAGATAATTCCACTCACATTTTCGATCATATACATGAGTGGAGATGAAGACGTAGGATGATGAAGACTCAAATTATGGACAAACTCTTTATGGAGTGGTTCACCAAGTCCCTCCTACCACCCATTTCTAAAGATGTAGCTATGGACAAGGTGGCCACTGAGAATTCCATCTTGAGTGCCCAACACTTGGACTTGATATATTCACAATCAGGTACACTTTATGATATCATCCAAAATGTTCCTCGGTCATTAACTGATCTATAGAAACCAAACCTAAGACCACATGTCGATGGTGTGGTTGGTTCTTTTTCACATGCCTTTATAAACTAGTTAGCTGACAATATGGGTCAAATGTCCATTAAGTCACACTTGTCAGCTTCTAGTACTAGTGATAAAACTATTGTAGTCTTCTCTTAGACCTATGAGGTGAATTCATTGTAGTCCATGCAACCGAAGAATGATCAACAACCTAGAGGAAAGAAGAAAAGGAACAAAAAGAAAAATTCTAATACTGAGAAAGGGATTGTCTCCACCCAAAACACCCAAGAGAGGGGAACTAAAGAGAATCGGAAAAGTTGATTTCCTGCAATATTTGTGGGGAGGACCATCCCACTCATTAGTTTCATTGTAAGGATGAGATCCATCAATTTTTGGAACAACAAAGGCCCCCCTAATAACCTGTTGTCTTAACCCATCCTTTCCCCCCTCAACCTCAAAACATGGTTGCCACAAATATTTCCCATCCACAAGGGGGAATGGTAGGTATCTCACACCATGATGGGTCTTCCTTGAATGCTTATGTCTACATGTGTGACCACATGGTCAACTTGAAAATGTAAGACAAGAACTATGATAGACCCAAGCCTATCCTTGCTATGCATGATCTAACATCTTCATCTAAACTTGGTGGCCCTCTCTAGATAGAGAATCCATATTTTGATGCACCACTTCGCCCCCCGAAAGGGTTTTCTTCAACGCACGACACATAATCCCAAAAAATGGGCTACCCACAACTATAGTATTTTGGAAGACTTGGACCATGCACCATGTGCCATGTCTACACTTGAATTCCTCCAAATCTTCCTAGTGCAGTGGAAAACCTTGATATCTACCATAGGAAAGGTTGATCCCTTAGAGTCGAGTTTGATGACCTTTGATTATTCTCAAGTTACTCATAGGCTTTCCCATGAAATAACCTTCCATATAAATCTGCAAACGATGGGTAAAAACATCTTTCGAACAATGGTTGATGAAGGAGAATCGACTTTCATAATGTCTATTTCTTGTCGAAAGGCCATTGGCTCCCCTAAGCTCGACACATATGTGACACTATTGAAATAATTTTATGGAAACATGTTCCGTTCTCTTGAAATAATCACCACATTAACCATCAATTTAGGTGGAAATATTGTCTTTGTTTTCATAGAGTTCATTGATGCACCTCTTGATTACAATTTGTTACTTGGGCATACTTGCTTCTATGATATGACCACAATTGTCTTGTTGGTATTTAGAGTCCTATTCTTCCCTCACCAAGGTAAAATTCAGACGATTGATCAACTTACATTGTGTACCCCATACCTTGCATCCAATGTGGGGCTAAATGTACCCTTTGTTAGTGATAACATGCCATATTTTTTCAACGTCGGTGAAGGGATGTTCAAAGTTCCTTCACTAATGGGAATTTTTCCCTTCCCCCACCATCTCCCACTACTAATGTAGCTTCTATAAACATGGTTTCACCAGTTACCGATGGATCCTTTATATCTATTGATCCTGTTAATATTATGGTAGTTGCGGGAGGTATTTACCTCCATGTGTGAACCTGATGAGAATACAAGACTCTGGGAAGCAAGAGAAACCCTAATGAGTTGGATAATATCCCTAGAAGCCTTGTCGTCTCAAGAAGATAATTTATATTAGGTTATTATCCTCCAAGAGAAGAAGTCGGCCAGAAATAATAATAACATATTGAATAGACACATACCTAGAAGGAGAAGTCAGCCCCAACAAATCTGGTAGAACCAATATAAATATAGGGTGCCATTTCTCATTTGACAGCGTCTCATAATTGTAGTTTCCCAGTTGGTGTGCATTGCAGTTGCAGTCTTGTGTGTAGGTTTGGAGGAGTGTTGCAGGTGCAGCTACAGCAACAACTAGTTTGAGTATTGGGTTGAATATCTCTTGGCTAGGGTTTGGACTATCTGATCAGCATTTTGTGATGTGCTATCCTTAGGGAATGATGTGTTACCCTTTGTTTGGCTATCTAGCCTAGAGTTTTATTTCGAAGGAATTCTTAGTCAAGGTTAAGGTGCTCGGAGGGAGGCTTCGGCCTATGGTTGGGTGATGAAGGTATCGTTAATGGTAAAACGAGCACACCATATTCTATATTCTAACAGGTTATGGGCCTAGACCCCTTCATTCTGCCTAAAATGTTGGAAGGAAACATAGCCGCTATATATTGAGCTCGTTGAGGAATTGCCACTAGGGTTACTAGTAGGAGCAGTTTCCAAAAGCACTGCAACTAAGGTTACTAGCAGAAATAGTTGCAGAAACCCTAAACCTCTTGTTGAGGCACATTAAGTGATGATATTGACCTAATCTTAGGATAGATCAGTGTGCCCTAGCCCAACACATCTCCTGGTACTCTCAGAAGGCCAAGACGTAAAGTTTGGATTTCTGGTCAAATCTAGGGTTTGACCAAGTCAAGAAAGCCATGATGAACTCTATGAAGTCTGAGAACAAGCTATATGGAGCCTCTAACTTCAGAGCATGGAATAAAAGGATTGACCTCATCCTTTATAAGAATAAAGTGTTGTATATTGTGAAAGGAAAGATCGTGAAGCCAGAGTTTAAAAAATGAGAAGAGAAGGAACCACAAAACGTTGCAGCTATGGAGAAGTTCAAAGATGTTGAAATCAATGCCATGAATATCATAGTGGATTCTATAAAATACCACTTGATACCCTACATCTCCCATCTTGACTCATCAAAGAATATGTACGATGCCCTAACAAATCTCTTCTCAGTCAGAAACATTGGACAAGTTATGAGTCTGAAGAATGAGCTCCATGACACGAAGATGAATGATGACGATAGCATAACATCATACTTTGTAAGGATCTCCCAGTTAAGAGATCAACTACAAGATATTGAAGAGATCACTTCAGAAAAGGAATTGGTGAACATAGTACTCAATGGTCTTCCCAAGACATGGGATGCATTTGCCGCAAGCATGAACAAAAGGAAGGAGTACCCAACATTTGAAGAACTTTGGAATTGTTGTGCTCAAGAAGAATCAAGGATCAATGCAAAAGAGAAACCCCAAAAGAAGTACGATGATCAAGCCTTCATAGAAAGATTCAAGAACTTCAGGGACAAAAGAAGGTTCGATTCAAGAAGGAAGCCAAAACAAAGAAAAGATATTTCAGAAATATAGTGCTTCAACTATCAGAAGTGCGGTCACTATAGGAATCAGTGTCCTGAGCTAAAGAAAAGGAAGGAGAAACATGAAGCATCAATTGTCGAAGAAAAGGAACCTACAAAGAAGACTAAGCAGGATGGAAGAGACTTCTTCTACTAAAAGGTAATAACACTCTTCTTATTTCCTGTACATATCTTGCTTGCATCATCTCTATACATATCTTGTATATCTATCTCTTGGAAGATAATGTATTCCAAGAAGAACTATACCTATGAAAGAAAAAACAAGATGAAAAGAGTTATCATTAGATATTACACATGAAAGAATGAAATATATCATGTGAAAGCTATTACAAGATAAGCCGAAATCATAAGCAATCTTGAAAATACTTAGTAGTCAGACATCAAGAGAAATTCGAGAATGAATTATGTTGACAACTAAGATGGAAGCATGGACTCTGTTAGACAGAGAGAGCCAATTATACATTGTAGAAGACAATAAGGATGCAGATGGAAGTATGGACTCTATCAGACGGAGGGAGCCAATTATATGCACTCTTACATAAAGCAAGGGTTAGGAGGGAGATAATCCTATGATCCATTGAAGATGATGAAAGGTATACATCCATGGTAGCAGTCATGAAAGACAACACATGTTTAGTTCAGCCATAGAAGAAGACTTCCTCAAAAGCCTTAAAGAATTCCTGGTTGTCCATCCATATCTGTGATCCTATGATGAAAGGAAGTAGTGTAATCTCTAGGGCGTGAAATCTATAAGAAACTCCATGGACCCAAAAGTAAAAGAAAAACATGAAGATTCCAAGAAAGAAAAAGAAACCAGAACAACCAGTCATTGTATCAAACAATCACAAGATTACCGGCCTGATATGAACTCACTAAAATCAATCAACCAGAAGAACTGAAAGTCATGATGAAGAACAATGTATGGAAAACTTATGAATGAAAGCATTGCAAGATCCAAAACCAGAGGTTCTCCCAGATGGAGGGAGAAGACTATGATGATTGATTGTTCCAGTACACCAGACTTATCTCTATATAAGTCATTATATCATCTGCAACATCCACGAGTTGGAGTTCTACATCAAATGAATGCAAGAGAAATTGAATAAAGAGTGTATGAGGAGAAATATCAAGACTTTGAGGCATACCAGAAAGAGACTCATGTATGTAGATAAGAAGAAGACAACTTGGTGGAGAACCTCAAGTGCACAGTAGAAGTGTGGTGAAGATTTCCTATAACATCAATATGACTACTCAGAAGATCAGATCTCATGATGAAAAAAGAAGTGCCACATGAATATGTTCTAGTTCTCAAACTATGATATACTCTATTGTTCAGATCTACATGAAGCCTTCATAGTATTCCAGACTAAAGTACATTTACATTATCCATGATGAATTCCAGGAAGGAGAAGTAAAGCTCAAGTATATTCCCACTGATAAGCAAACAACAAATATCCTGACAAAACCTCTATCCAGAATCAAGTTTGTATATTTCTGAGAGAAGATGGGGATTGGGAAGATTCTCCAAGATAAGAGAAGGTACAGAAAAGTATTTTTGAAAAACATTTATTTTTGTGATTTAAATAACTCTCCAGTTAGGAGGGAGCATTTATCTTTGTAATTGAAAAATAGTCTAGATTGGATAGATTCTTTCCTGCTCGGAAAGTGGATTGATATTTCTGATGGACAATGACTTCCCATTGTAGTTAACATGGGAGGTAGACTGATTTCTGATGTATCATAGATAGCTACTTCCCATTGTGGTTAACATGGGGAGTGGTCTAAAACAATCATTCTTCTTGGCAGTCACTTTGAGTAGTGGTCAAGTAGAATGGTCCACCTCGTCGGGTAGTCATTCTTTTGAAGTTCACTGTTGTAAGCAGTTTCAAAAAATGGTCCATTTTGGAGGTTGATGCAGGAAAGACATTCCGTAGGGAAAACTCATTTTCTCCAGGTTACACTTTGTTTAGTTTCGGAGGAATGGCCCAGAATGGGGAATGGTCCAGATAGTTATTCCTTAGGGTAGACTCATTCTTTCTAGGTTACACTTTTTTTAGTGTCGGAGGAATGGCCCAGGGTGGGGAATAGTCTAGGCTCATCAATGAGGGATAGTCATTCCTTAGGGTAGACTCATTCTCTCCAGGTTACACTTTGTTTAGTGTTGGAGGAATGTCCCAGGGTGAGGAATGGTCCAAACATTTCTTTGGGTTTATACATTCTTTCCAGGGTGCACTTTAATTAGTGTAGGAAGAATATCATAACATTGTTTCTATGCAGGATGCTATCAGATGTTTATTATGAAGACTGTATAATAGTAGATGAGGAATACTGTGGTGAATATGTTTTACTATTCACAAACATACATTGTTGATCAAGTACTTGTGTGTTACTTGATGTGGTAGTGAACCACTGGATTGTAGTTATGTACTACTATGAATAGACACAGTTGTGCTCTATTCTTGTTCTAATTACCTTGAAGGCTATTATTATTTTATTTGCGATAATGATCATTCAGATGGATGACGAATAGATATTTTCCAAATGGAAAAGAATTCATAACTTTTACTCCTCTTGTATCACTCTATGGTGAGAGTGACTTATCCAACATCATATCTAATTACTCAGATGAAGTATGGTTTCAAGAGATGATGCAACTGATGGTGATGGTGATGCTCATTATCTAGTCATGAAATAGTCTAGATGACTATATTGATGCTACCGGGTAAATGATATGTTTTGTGCTCAAGTCCATTACCTGTAAATACCTCTCTAGCTAGGAAGGAGTGTTAATATTATGATAGTTGCAGGAGGTATTTACCCCCACGTGTGAACCTGACGAGAATAGAAGACTTCGGGAAGCAAGAGAAACCCTAATGAGTTGGCTACTAACCCTAAAAGCCTTGTTGGCTCAAGAAGATAATTTATATTAGGTTATTAGCCTCCAAGAGAAGAAGTTGGCCAGAAATGATAATAATAAATTGAACAGACACATACCTAGAAAGAGAAGTCGGCCCCAACAAATCTGGCAGAACCATTATAAATACAAGGTGCCAATTCTCATTTGACAGCATCTTAGAATTGTAGTTTCCCAGTTGGTGCGCACTGCAGTTGCAGTCTTGTGTGAAGGTTTGGAGGAAGGTTGCAGGTGTAGTTGCAGCAACAACTAGTTTGAGTATTGGGTTGAATATCTCTTGGCTAGGGTTTGGACTATCTGATCAACCTTTTTTTATTCTCTATCCTTAGGGAATGATGCACTACCCTTTTTTTGGCTATCTAGCCTAGGGTTTTCTTCCAGAGGAATTCTCAATCAAGGTTAAGGTGCTCGAAGGGAGGCTTCGACCTATTGTTGGGTGACGAAGGTATCGTCAATGGTAAAACGAGCACACCATCTTCGATATTCTAACAGATCCTTGGGTGGTACCTCATTCCAAGGATGTTGAATCATAAGGAGCATCCATGCCGCTCATCGCAGTCGATATTGTTGAGCCAACAATCCCATCAACATCCACTAATACCGGTCAACAACTCCATCCTCATATGGAGTGTGGTCAACCTACTTCACCCATATGAGTTGTTGACTCTTTGAATTCATGTGATTTCCTAGATACTGAGTTTCCTTCAGAAGAGTCCATCCTAGAATTCATGGCTTCCATAGAAAATAAAAGGGATGATGTGACACATGGATCATCTTTACTTAATTTATAGTTGGTTAGAGTTATCCTGATGGTTATTGATCCATGAATGTGGGCATTCGTTGGGGCTTCTAGTGAAACCCCTAGTCTTGACCTTTTACCACCTTGGTTATGTTTTTCATAACTTGCCACCGAAATATTTTCTTCGCCATACATAAAATATTCATGTTTCATACTTCCCCCATTTCTTGACGGAACCTATTGTTGGCCCTTGAACAAGTTTTGGGAGATCCTTGGTCATGTTGACCTATTTTTGGACTTTGACCCATAGGATCTCGGCCCACTTTTGGGTCCTTTTAGGGATTTTGGGATTATGTAACAGGATTGGGATGTCGTCCCATGCGTTTACCCATGCTTAGGTCTATTTTGCAATGTATAAATAAGTAGCTAGGTGATGTAAGAAATGACCAATGAGCTAAGTGCTAGTGTTGTATTTGTGTGATGGAAGTCTTGTAAGTGATTTGTGCATGATTGTGAGAGACTTGCAGAGTTATGTGAAAGAAGCTTGGTGCTGTAACGCAAGGAAGAAGGATCTAGCAGGCTGCGCAGATCTTCTATCTTGTGCGGAGTAATGGTTTTCTATGGCTATGTTCTTGTAACCGATTGAAGACACTAATAAAGAAGAAGAGTTGGTGGATGTAGCCCCAGGGTGGGGGTGAACCATGTAAATACTATGTTTTATTTCTTTGTGCTTGTCTTAATGTGTTTATGTCTCCTTTTTATAAGTGCTTTGAGATGACCAGATTGATATGCTTATGCTTAGTGCTAATGATGTGTAGAATATTAGATCTGATATACATGAATGTGAATTGTAATTGATCTGTTAGATATGATCTATTTTTCCGATGCTATGTGCTTGAACACATTGTGAATGCTGTGAGGCTTAGTTGTACCAGCAAAGTGGATATTGATTATTAAGGAACTAACAGTGCTAAGTGTTTTATTAAGTAAGATAATCACATATCTTTGTCCCAGCTAAGGTTGCAAACACCTAAGTCTTGCAACCACCCCTACCTCTACCTCGAGTGAGACTTCATCTACTTCGCATGTGTTTCCGAAAGGGCGAGTAGTTAGGGCTTTGTTGGTGCTCTATTGTAGCGTTGAACCCTGGGTCTGCCCCTATGCCAACAAATGGTTCTGTTGTCGGGACCTGAAACTGTGATTGCTGGGAACTAAGGAAGAAGAAGCTTTGTACAAAATATTCAATCTGAAACTGTGAAATCTCTGTGCGTATATCTATTGCAAGAAAAGAGGTAAGATCTGTAAGCTCTGTTCTCTGATAAAGGTAAGAATAGTGAAAATTTCTACATCTGAAAGCTTTGTACAAGTAAGATTAGTGAAATTTTTTGTTTCTAGAATATGGATCTAGGTATGTTTGATAGATTATGTCCTATCTTAAAAATTAGGGCACTGAGAGACAAAAGAAGGTTTAAAATTAATAGATCTGATAAGAATGATGAAAGATATGTTATCCCTATGCATAGAAAGAATGTTTGGACTAACAAATGGATGCAGAATCCTAGAAATAATTTGTTGCAGGTTAGCTCATATGATCCTAGTGCACAGTACAAGAGAAACTAAGGATCATTTAGAAGAAAGAGAGGATTAACCCTCTATTACAATTGCAGGAAACGAGGACATCTTGCTAAGGAATTCCCTGGGAAAAGACCTATTTGTCTTTGTTGCAAAGTCATGGATCATGAAGTATTGGATTTCCCTAGAATGATTTCTAAGCTTGAAGGAATGAATATGAATCAAGAAAACCCTCAATAAAATCTAGAAACCATGGTAGAACCCCAGAAAGAATCAGAGAAAGTATTTCTCTAGATGAAAGAAACCCTAACAGACCATCGACATGTTAGTTTATCAAAGATTTTCAAAGGAAAAGAATGCATCGAAGCAAGAATAGGAGACTTCGACATTGACTTTGTTCTGGATGAGGAAACACGGATGAATATCATGACAGAGAGAACTTGGGAAGCTATGGGAGGCCTGCTATGATCCCTTCATTAGGAGGAATAGGATTATTCAGAGGCAAACTGGTACACCTATGTGGAAAGCTCATTCAAATACCTATGAATACCAATGGAACTTCGACTGTAGAAGATTTTGAGATTATTAAATTTATTGAGGACAGTGCCATGTTTACCATGTTATGAGGAAAACCTTAGATTAGTAGAGATCAATCCAGAAATAAGGAAGAAGAAGAAGTCTTAGAACAAAAGAAACAAGAGTTAAAAGAATTCATGACCAGAAGGATAGCACAGTTGATTGAAGAATAGGAGAATAGATCGAATCTATTTGACACCAGAGACCCTAATGTCAAAGCTACAATAAAATTGGAAGACCTAAAGAAGATTGAAGTACCTATCCCATATAAAGAAGAGGTATTACCCCAGAATCCTAGGAAACAATCTCAACAACATGAAGTGACTATTTCCAAAGAAAATAAGAATCAGAATGGGAAAAGGACCATTGAGACGAATCTCACCGGAAAGAAGGCTAGAAAATTAAGTAAGAAGAGAATTAAGATTGAAAAGTTACAGAAGGCTCCAGAGGGAACTTTGCAGATAGAAAATTTGCAGACTTGGAGCTTCGTCAGGATATCAGAATAGCAACATATGCCACTTTGCCATGGCAAAGAGATATAGAGGTTGGGAACAATATATCCATTCGACTACCATTCCGAACGGGTCGAAAATCATTTATTGTTCACCACTAGATCGTTGGACCATGCCATAATGGACAGAACAAGAGTTAATAAGGCTCATACCCATTGCAAGTAAACCATTGTTGAATTTCCTATTTATTTTTTCACACCCCGAACGTTGCACACTTTTTATAACTGAGATTTTGAGCCCACAAACTAAGTAAATTATCTACAGTGATCATTGCACTCTTGTTGACTATTCCAGGGCAGTGTCTAAGTTAATCGAGACCCCGATAATTTTCATCCCGAGCGTATATGTTCGAAAAGATCACCGCAGTTGAAGAATCCCTGACAGAAGTTATCCTCTACTTGATGACTAAAAGAGTCATGTCAGAGAGAGGATTCTCTACAGGTGTCCAATGGTCATCGATGAGAGGACTACCAGCCTCTTCATCCACTGCTAGAGTTGAACCATACCGGCTAGTAGATGAAAAGAGAATTAAGCACAAGGATGATATCGCAAATGCTAAACTGATCCTCAACATCCTACTTGCATATATTCCACCCCTGAGTGGCATACTAAATTAGGATAGTGTGACTAGAGACTTTGAGTACCCTTTGGTCACGACGTACCTCCCAAAAGGGATACGCGTAGTTCACGTAGATCAATATAATATTGCAATGTTGAAGTTTAGTGACTTCAACCTCGACGACAGGAAGGTCTATAGCATGCTAGCTCCACATAAGTATCTGACCAAGAATAAAGGAAAGAAATCAAAGATTATTCCTCAGTCATGGACCCATAACCTCGCGTAGTCCACACTATTCAACATAATGAAGATCCAGAACTTTGAAAAACACCAGGAGGTGAATGCATGCGTCAAGTTGTTGCTCTCATGTTACCATGGCAGATATATGTGGTTGAACCATCGTATCATAGTGACTCTGACGTTGATCAATCGGATCATTGGGTTAAGCATGCAAGGTCCTAACCCACAAGATTTCTACCCCGGAAAGATCGCGGATCACGCTCTCCCCTAGAGGATAAAAGACACTTATGGCGATGTCAAAAAGGGCACGTGAGGCTACAAGGTAGCCTCTATCAAAAGCAGTGCAGTGCACCTAGCCTGTTAACTAATTGTTGGGAAATTAATGTGAAAGAATCAACCCACCCAAGTCACAGGGTTCGTAGTCGACCTCGCAGGGAAGTGTGCGGAGGGTGTATAGATGAATTGGGTGTAGTAACTCGTAAACTAGTTGGAACTGGACTATAGTGAAGTGCAGGACCAAGGGTATGAGTTCCACTTCAGTTGGCTTCTCATACTAATTGCTTGCATCACATGGAAGATCCTGGAAGGTGTGACCTTCTCAGACATTGAGCCCTTTGAACCCCTAGTCGTGAAGTTCAGTACACTGTGGTACTCAAGCAATATGGAAAAATAATGGCAATCAAATGTTTTTTTCCATACATACTACAATCAACTAAAGGACTCCATTTATTTTGAGCCATGTATGACCCAGAATACCCTCCACAGGTTTCGTCCTTTGATGAATTTCATCATTGATCACCATTTTATTTACATCACAACACACACAAATGGCCATAAGAAATAGTTACAGTCCTACTACAAGATAACAGAGGAAGACTTGGAAGAGATCACCAAGGAGTGGTCAATGGACCTCCTCATTCTAGAAAACCCTACGGAGATGTCTGATGTCGACAGTCCAGAAACTATGCAGGATGCACCCGAGCCTAGCAAGACAAAGAAGCCTGAAGAAGTTCAGGATCACAATAGTACATCCAAGAATATTTACTCTTCTTTGCCTGATAAAGGAGGTGATAGTGAAGATATCAATGGCACAAAATCTGAGCAAAAAAAAGGTGAGGGAACACTGCATAAAGATGAGGAGGACCCCTAAAAGAAAAGGAAGGTTTCCCCTCCGAAAGCTTCCTCCTGGAAGAAATTGAAAGCAACCAGAACCAAGTTCCAGACTGTCCTTACTCTAGATGACTTCAACTTCATAGTAGTAGCCCTGAATGATGCTTCACTGGAGATAGTAGAGAAGCAAGAGACTAAACAAGAGGAGATGTATAACCATATTGAGGTTGAGCTCCAAGGGGTGCAACAGGCACCATAGTGCAGTTGCGTAGTCTCCACTATGCCTTTGTCAGTAGGCATGCCAGAATTGGGAGATGAGCCAACTCAATTACACTGAATCGTTGATACAGTTGAAGCTCACCTTTGACAAGCACATGAAGAATTAATGCAAGCCACCTACGATTTGACACAAGTACAGGGAGTCCTAATAGAGCAACGTAGTGCTGCAGAATGGGAAAAGATTTCTCTCCAAAAAAAGTGGGAGGAAGAAAAAGAATAGCTATAGTAAAGCAAGGAACAATTTCTTGTAGAGAAACTCGAAGTAAAGGAAAGGGTCACTAGAGAAATCCACTCCGTGACAATCATCGAAGTCAAGACCGAAGAGAAAATTCCACAGTAGGTATCACAACTAGAATAAGTAATCCAGAAGCTCCAGCAATGAATCACAGACCGAGAGCTCCGTGTAGTGCCTGAAACACCATAGGAGATAAGGAACCAAAGAGAAATAACTACTTGCAACACAGTTGGTAGACTAAAAGCTATTTCCCTGGAATGCAAGTTACTAAGCAACCAGAGTGCCCAAACATATGAGAACCTTTCCGAGAATCCAGAGTTACAAGCACTAGAGTCGCAGCTCCAAGAAGAAAAGAAGCACACAGACACGCTTCAGGTGTAGCTAAAGGCCCTATCACCCATGGAAAGAATGAAGCGGTCTCAAGAGCAACGCACTGCCCAGTAGAAGATCCATATGATTCAAAGCAAGGTGATGGAAGTAACTCAATGACTCCAGCCAGTGCAAGAGAAGGCATGCCAATTGGTCACAGAGGTTGAAAGTCGAGGAGCAAAGCTAGAGCAGGTTGTCATCTCAGTAGAACAACACCTAGAAGACCCAGTGAATGATGCATTGATCCAGGAGTTCACTGAGCAAGAGGTTGCCACACAGTAGCAGTTTGAAGCAGCTCGAGCCAAGATCGAGGCCTTCAAGACAAAATTAATCAGACCAAAGTGACTCAGGATGAGTCACAGGTGAGTGTTGGGGGCCTGTTGGCCCTTGACCAAGTTTTGGGAGATCCTTGGTCATGTTGACCTATTTTGGGACTTCGATAGCCTGTCGAAGGAGGAGCGCAAGATGAAGTGAAGATCACGAGATCTTGACCCACTTTTGGGTTCTTTTAGGGATTTTGGGATTATGTAACGGGATTGGGATGTTAGCCCATGGGTTTACCCATGCTTAGGCCTATGTTGTAATGTATAAGTAGCTAAGTGATGTAAGAAAATTTCGATGAGCTAAGTGCTAGTTTTTTATCTGTGTGATGGAAGTCTTGTAAGTTCTTTTTGCATGACTGTGAGAGACTTGCAGAGTTAAGTGCAAGAGGCTTGGTGTTGTAACACAAAGAAGAAGTATCTAGCAGGTTGTGCATATCTTTTGTCCTATGCAGAGTAAGGGTTTTTTATGGCTATGTGCTTATAACTGATTGAAGACACTAATAAATAAGAAGAGTTGGTGGACGTAGCCCCAAGGTGGGGGTGAACCACGTAAATACTGTGTTGTATTGCTTTGTGCTTGTCTTAATGTTTTTATGTCTCCTTTTGCTAAGTTCTTTGAGATGACTGGATAGATCTGTTTATGCTTAGTGCTAATGATGTGTAGAATATTAGATCTGATATACATGAATGTTCTTAGTAATTGATCCATTAGATATGATCTATTTTACTGATGCTAAGTTCTTGAACACATTCTGAATGTTGCAAGGCTCTATTGTACTAGTGAAGTGGATATTGATTATTAAGGAACTAACGATGCTAAGTGATTTATTAAGTAATACAATCATGGATCTGTATCCCAGATAAGTGTTGAAAAGTCAACAAGAAACATGTGTCTAATTTACTTTTCCCTTAAATAAATTGGACAATAAATTTTAATCTATTATCTCATAATTACTTGAAATAATTAACTAAAATGGAAAATCAGTTAACTGTGGGAAATTCAAGTTCAAAGGTTGGTTGGTAAGACATGGAGGTGACTTAAAGTTGTAATAGATTTATAAGTGTAGTTATAAGATTTGTGAAGTAGTTTAACTCAGTTAAGTGAGCTAAGCCCAATTGTACTAGTTGTAACTGAACTTACACTAGTGAGAGTTCAGTGAATTAATTATTAATTAATTCAAAATCAGTGAACTCACATGCCACTGAAGATTCACCATGGTTAATAGTTGATTCAAGATTGAAATGCCTTTCAATGGATTGAGGTTGGAGTATGCACTCGAGGGCAGCTCGAACTACATTGCTTGGAAGGACAGGATGGAGGTGGTACTCGAAGACAATGGCTTGAAGGAATACATTGACAAATATGTTCCTAAGCTGGATGCGGCATACACTGCAAATATTCATGATGGAAAAAGAAAGTGGAAAAGGTGAGGAGGATTCTATTGGAGGGAGTACGAGACCACATTGTCTCAAGTCTCCATGGGAAATCCACACCACATGCAATGTGGAAGGTTTTGACAGATCTGTTCCAAAACAGCAGTGGCCATAGGAAATTGGGGCTCAAAGATAAACTCAGGAAGATCAAGATGGAGAAGGGTGACTCCATTCCAAAATATCTTACGAAGTTTGTCCAATGTCAAGATGAGATTGGAAGTGTGGGAATAACAGTTGCTGCTGATGATTTGGTGAGCTTGGCTCTCCTAGGACTTCCCAAGAGTTGGCACAGTTATCAAGACTCTGTCAATGGAAGGGAAAAATTGCCAAATTGGGAACGACTATGGTTAGATCTAGTGTAGGAGGAGTTTAGGTGGAACACCAGAGATGGATCTTCATCAAATCATGATGATGAAGAGGATTTTTCTTTGACTTCCAAGGCAAGGAAAGGGAAAGGGAAGAAGTTCCATTCAAAATCCGAGTCTAAAGTCAAGAAGTTGGATTTGTCCAAAGTGAAGTGTTTTCATTGTCAAAAACATGGGCATCTCGCTACTAATTGTTCGCAGGAGAGGAAGAACAAGATGGTTGTTGGAGCTGCAACTGGTGAAGCTCTTATCTCACAATTTGAACTTGACTTCTCTTTGATCGCATGCATGGCATCAAGTGCATCAGGATCGGTGTGGTATTTGGATAGTGGTGCTTCCTTCCACATGATGGGAGATAAAGAGTCTTTCAGTGACTTGGAGGAGAAATATCTTAGAATGCATATTGAGATGGGTGACGATGGACGATACAATGTGACTGGCATTGGTACCATTACCTTTCAGAAGGATTCAGGTAAACCATTTCAATTGAAAAATGTTATGCATGTTCCAGGTCTGAAGAAAAACCTGGTCTCAGTTGCAATGTTGGAGGACAAAGGCTATGATGTTACTTTCAGCAGTGGAAAATCCTACCTACGACATAAAGCAACGGGTCAAGTCAAGAAGATAGGGATTTGAGTTAAGAATCTCTACATGCTAGAGGTAGATGGCTGTGGTGCCATGATGGGAAATGCAAAAAAAGTGGTGAGTCGGGATGAGGGAAAATTATGGCACAGGTGATTGGGTCATCTTCATCATGGAGCCTTGACTATCATGCACCAAATATCTACTGGACTTCCAAGGGGAACACTTGCCCAGTTAGATCAGTGAAAGGGGTGCACCCTAGGGAAGTATGTAAAGTCCACCTTTCATGAAAAGGAGAACCATGCTTCGGTGATCCTGGAGAGAATTCACACAGAAGTGTGTGGACCATTCTTAGTTGCTTCAACAGCAAAACATAAGTATTATGTTATTTTTGTTGATGACTTTTCTCGTAAATGATGGATATTATTCATGCAGAAGAAGGATCAAACATTCTCAAAGTTCTGTGAGTTTAAAGCATTGGTGGAGAAAGAGTCAGGGAAGAAAGTGAAGGCTCTAAGGAGCGATAATGGTGGAGAATACATCTCTAACGAATTCAAAGACTTATGCAACAGAGAAGGAATTCAAAGAGAACTCATAGTGCCTCATAACCCACAACAAAATGGGGTCATGGAGGGAAAGAACAGAATGATCATGGATGCAACACGCGTGATGTTGCATGATCAGGGCCTACCAATGCATTTGTGGATAGAAGCATGCAATATTGCAGTTTATGTGCAAAACCGTTGTCCTCGTAGAGTACTTGGCATGAGTACACCTGAAGAAGCTTTCACTGGTAAGAAACCTAATGTTTCTCATTTTAAGATTTTTGGCTCATCTGTTTTTGTGCATGTGAACAAGGATGCCAGGAAGAAGTTGGAACCGACTGCTGAAGTTGGGATATTTGTGGGGTACACAGAAACACCCCATAATTTTCATGTGTATTTTTTGAATAGTAATATGATTGTTATGTGACGGGATATCAAATTTGATGAGGGGAAAGCCATGCGGTTGTCGCTTGAGAGGGAGCTGGAATTGCATGCAGAAGAGGAATTGTTGGTTCCCAAAGATGAGTCTCAAGATGTGGATCAACCACATGAGGAGGTTCATGGAGTGGAGGCAACCACTCATGCAGAGAAATCCATCAGAAATGGAAGAAAGTGCACCATGGAAGCTGACATATTGAGACTAGATGTTGCACAGAATGTAGGAGCCCCTACTTCATAGCACCGACAGAGACAGTCTCTTGATCGATTTGCTGGATACATGGTTGTCATGAGAAAATGTATTGTGATTGAACCATCTTATTTTCAGAAAGTAGTGCAAGATCCCACTTGGGTTGATGCTATCGTAGAGGAGTGTGACTCCATTGTCAAAAATAGTGCATGGGAAATTGTCCCAAGACCGGTTGACAAATCAGTGGTAGGTTTGAGATGGATCTACAAGGTAAAGAAAGTTGTTGATGGGAGTATTGAGAAATACAAGGCCAGGTTTGTGGACTGAGGCTTCTCATAGATCGAGGGGATAGTTTATGATGAGACCTTTGCACCTATCACAAGGTACTCTTCCATAAGATACATCCTTGCACTCTCAGCGCAGATGGGTTGGTGCATTCATTAGATGGATGTAAAAATTGTGTTTCTTAATGGGATCATTGAGGAAGAATTGTACATTGAACAAAAAGAAATTTTTGAGACCTTTGACAGGGAGTCACATGTGTGCAAACTCAAGAGAGAAATGTGTGGGCTAAAGTAAGCACCATGTGCTTGGTACACTCGGATAGATAGTTATTTCACTAGATTGGGATTCACCAAAAGTGAAGCAGATGAAAACCTATACCAAATTTTGGTGGAGGGTAAGATCTTAATCATTTTTCTTTATGTTGATGATTTAATACTGACTGGTGATGAGCAGTTGATACACTCATGCAAGGATGACCTTGCAAAGGATTTCGAGATGAAGGATTTGGGCCTTATTCATTATTTTCTTGGATTGGAAATATGGCAGCGAGATGATGAACTTTTTGTATCTCAAGGAAAGTATGCAAGGGAGATATTGGGTAAGTTTCAAATGGAAGGCTACAAACCCATGGATACTCCTCTTCCAAGAAACTGGAGGAAAGAGGATGCTACTTCTAGAGAGGTAGTGGATTCTACTGTCTATCAACAATTAGTAGGTTCACTAATGTATTTAGTGAACACGAGACCAAACATTTTCTATGCGGTTAACCATCTAAGTCAAGCGATGGTTAAGCCTACCAAACTCTTTTGGAAGGTGGGTAAGCATGTCCTGAGATATCTGAAGGGAACATCTGAGTATGGATTATGGTACAGACAGACGAATGAGGTGAATTTGCATGGCTTCATGGATGTAGATTGGGTGGGCAGCCCAATGGACAGAAAGAGCACTTTAGGGGGGATCTTTAGTAAATGATTTACAATTGTTTCTTAGTACAGTAGGAAACAAATATCTGTTGCACTTAGTTCAGTGGAAGAAAAATACATGGCAGCGAGTCAAGCTGCATGTGAGGCTATCTAGATGAGAAAGATCTTGGTTGGTTTGTTTAGTTCTCATTTAGATCTGACAGTGATTCATTGTGATAACCAGAGTTGCATTAAACTCTCAATTAATCATGTGTTTCATGATATATCTAAGCATATAGATATCTGGCATCATCATCTCAGATGTTGTGTGCAGCGGAAGATCATGTTGCTTCAATGCATTCCTACGAAAGATCATGATGCAGACATTCTGACGAAGGCGCTCACTAGGAGAAAATTCAAATATCATAGAGACAGGATTGGGGTGAAGGATAATCCCTTTCTTGTTGAGAGGGAGTGTTGAAAATTCAACAACAAACATGTGTCTAATTTACTTTTCCCTTAAATAAATTAGAAAATAAATATTAATCTATTATCTCATAATTACTTGAAATAATTAACTGAAATGGCAAATCA
This sequence comes from Picea abies, assembly GCA_900067695.1. Classification (NCBI taxonomy): domain Eukaryota; kingdom Viridiplantae; phylum Streptophyta; class Pinopsida; order Pinales; family Pinaceae; genus Picea; species Picea abies. Next base: position 24,720 of record CBVK0100097421.1, read on the forward strand.
GTTAACTATGGGAAATTCAAGTTCAAAGGTTGGCTAGTAAGAAATGGAGGTGACTTGAAGTTGTAATAGAATTATGAGTGTAGTTATGAGAGTTGTGAAGTAGTTTAACTCAGTCAAGTGAATTAAGCCCAATTGTACTAGTTGTAAATGAACTTACACTAGCGAGAGTTCAGTGAATTAATTATTAATTAATTCAAAATCAGTGAACTCACATGCAATTGAAGATTCTCCATGGTTAACTACATCCATGTCAGATCCAGTGGAAACCTAGTTGAGATAACAGGTGAAAGGGACAGTTTGGCTATCAGTTGTGATTTGAGTGAAGTGCACTCATGCAATCACACATGCAATTGATATGATCATGAGCATGTGAAAAACTAGGAAATTCGAATTCATTGTGAGAATTCTAATTGCAAGGATTGTGCAGAGGAGGCAGGTTGTCTGGAGACAGAATATTGGCACATGAATTTGTCAATTTTTTATGACCGTGTGAGACGATTGTATTGTACTGAGAGCTCTTGGATTAGATTTTTGTATGAGATTGTTTCATGATCCATGATATACATAATATATGATAGTGGTATTTTTATCTTTAAGCTTTCCCAGAAAAACTTATGTGTTATGTGTTCTTGATATTTCACTTTGTGATCGTGGTTTAATTTATGCAAGAATATTAGTAGAAGCAATTATGTATTTAACGGTGGCATATAATTTTTAGATCAGGAGAATCCAGGAAATACATTAAGTGTATTGAAATTTCTACACTAAGGTTGCAGACACCTGAGTCTTGCAACCACCCGTGCCTCTACCTTGGGTGAGACTTCATCTGCTTCGCAGGTGTTGCCAAAAGGGCTGGTAGTTAGGGATTTGTTGGTTCTCTGTTGTAGTGTTGAAACCTGGGTTTTCCCCTATGCCAACACCTATCAAGGATCTTCCCTAGCTCATGAGACTACTCATAATGAGTATATTTGTATGCAAAAAATCATTTATATGTGGTATGGCCCCAAAATAGTGAGCCATATGATGCCAATATCGACTCATGAGTTCATCAATTATGAAAAAGATCCTTGGAATGATCCTAACCATGGGATCTACTTTTCATAGTGTCTTGTACATAGGTGTATGGTGTGAGTTCTTTTTTTGTTTCATATATCATATCCAAAAAATCCAAATATATTTTCCTTTTTTGAGATTTCTCTACGCATTTTGACCCCAGAATCTAGTTTACATGTGTTAACAGAATTAACGAGACTTTATTTTATGAAGATGATTCCATCCACTAAACTTGAGGTACATCTTTCCAAACTATCATATAGGGATATGTTTTTCCTTGAATTTCCCATTTTTCATTATTAACCATCCATTATGTCATTGCACTATGCCTTAGGTTCGATCCCAAGGATTGTGACATTAGCCACTCCTTTTGCACATCGTATATAGTTTAGTAGTTCCTACCCTTCATAGGCACCATATTTAGCACCCATATTTACATTTAGTTCCCATACTATATTTTTTTGTAGGCCTGTGAGCCCTCCTTTATCCTCGCCATGACTTGATGATCGACCCTCATTCTCCTCTCTTCATCTATATTATGGCCACATCCCGTGGGTGTTCCCAATTTTTTTTTATTTCTTAATGGTTGTCTTTTCATTTGATGCTTGCATCATGCCTCTCATCATTTAATTGTTGTTTTCCCATAGCCTGCTTACCACTATTGTAGCATCCTAGACCATCTACTCTTCCATTAGTTTGCCTCTATTTTTCATCCATCTACCCAGAGAGAGACCAACTTTTAAGAGTGGATCTCACTTGCATGTACCATTTTAATTCATCTTGATTAGGTCGGTTCCATGTGCTTGGAACATAGGAGCATGTTGCTAAGACACTCATCCTTTCCCACCGAGTATACTTTTAAATGTTTTTTGAACTGATAAAAGGACACCAAAAGGGTATATACCGAGAATAATTGCATCATTATTTTTTTTTCATTAAACCATGAAGGGAACCGAGCATACTTATGTCATTCTTCCATGCTCCTGAAACCATGAAGAAGAAAAGAAAAAAAAGAGGGTTTTCACCATTGGCCTATTCTCTAAATGGCAACGTCAATCGAGTCTCTCTTGAACATGAAACTTGTTTGAGTCCTCATCATTTAGTTTGGTTTTAGATTTCCTAGAATTCGTCTCAGTAATATGAGTCACATATACTCATCCAACTAATTACTCATCTATTCATCATGGAGAGTGGTTCCATGCCTCCTGCGTTGTTGAAATATGCCCATCCATTTCTTGTGTCTCACTTCCAAGTCACCATTGTTCCTTGCTATATGTTCAAGGTAAGTTTAAGCCTGATTCAATCATCTGCTATTTTTTTCACTTTTTGAGTTGGTCATCCATGTGTCAGTTGTACTTTGTGATACTCTCTCTTCACATAATCTCTCAGTGTATTTTTCATGTTGATTGATGGGGGATATATCAAGGCCCTCCTTTGATGGATCTCTTCCTATATAATATAGTAAATTATCTAGGAAAGGGATATAGAAACCAACTAGTACCTTGGATATTTCATTCCTTAGTGGCAGGCGTCCTCGTTATCAACAATAGGTTTATATCATTTACTCATGATCAACTGTTTTTATGAGTTTTAAACACCATATCATATATTCACACTCGCTATATTCTACTAGGTACCTTGGGGTCCATATTCATCATTTGTGGGTCCCATCACATATATTAATGGTATACATCAATGGCCAGTACTTAGATGGTTTCTACCCTACTATTATAACATCATTTTCCACTATACATGCATATGATGAATCACTGGCCTAGATTACATCCCTCTCCCTGCTTGTAGGACTTAAATCCCATTTTTCCTCTTAACAAAATTATTTAAAACCCCATTTTTCAAAGTGTATGCAACTTTCCTTAAAGAAAATCACATATGTACGCGGGTTCCCTGTTAGTAACCCACGTACATGTTAATTTTGTCTCAAGAAAATATAATCTTGACATTTTAGGTGGATTTTACGTTTTTTTTCATTCCCTAACTTCCTAAATATCATACATGAAGACTCCAACCATAAAAGTGGAGTATAAAAGAGAGCCTTGGGGTGGAGAAAAAACATAGCCAAAAAATGCATCCTCGTGTTGGCATTTTGAGGACTGTCCTGCAAGTGCTCGATTTCCCTAGTGTCTGAGATTGTCCTCTCTTCCTGGAAACCCTCGTTTCTAGAATTTGAATTCTCCTTATCTTGTCAAGAATACCACCTTTGTCTTCCTTGGAATTGCTAGAGTGCATAGTGTTTGAGGCACTTTTATACATATTTAGCCTTGGGTGGAGGAACTTGGAGCCTAGTTTCAGGACTCTGCCACAACGGTTACAGGTTTTAACCGACCCCCTTTGTTGTTATCATTAAAGGATGTCTCACCCTCATCCATATTTTGTGTTGATTCATGTTTTGTATAAAATTATATGTATCTTGATTTGAATCTAACTTCTAAACCAAATTAGTTACATTTAGTTAGTTAGCAGGTAACTACCTGTTTGCAGTTGCATACTTCCTTGTTTCCAAGATATTCACAAGACTGTCTTGAGGGAGTTCTGGAGCGAAAGACCTTAAATGGGATATACTTCAAACATAGGATTCTAGGTATGTTCTCATTCATATCTTACGAAAGTTATTTATTGCAAGTAGTTATTTGCAATTAACTATCTAATTAGAGTCTGAGATAAGTTTCCTCGCATTCTGATCTATTGTGGTTATGAACCAAAAACGATAGGAAGTAAATTTTCATAACATAATTGGAAACCATACTGGGGATTGTCCCTTTTGGGCCATTAAGAGTGCTTTCCTTTTTTTTCATTTCTGTTGAAAGTTTTTCTTTGTTTTTAGCCTGTTTTTAGCACTCTATGAATCTATACAACCTTACCTTAGTCTTCCAATTACTTGTATCTCTTACTGAGGGGAACTTTAAGGGTTTACATGGGTTTCCTTCATAGACGTCGTGTACATATGAAGATTTTGTACTATACAATCACATACATGTTCTGAAGAAGGCTTTTCACTCTTCTCAGCCTATTCGAAGTTAGAGTGGGTATGCTCTGAGATGTTTGTGGGTTCTTTGTGAGTCTATATAAGTGTTGTTTTTTAACAGAAATATGGTTTTTTGTTTTCAACATTGCAAGAAAAACTTAAACATTTTGGTCAACTTTTGTGTTTGTTCAAAGTTGTTTTTTCTTTTTTAATGGTTTAAAGTTTCAAAAATATTAGTAGGGTATTTGTTATGCTTTGATTCCTATTAGCACAGTGGCTCACCAGGTGTTGAGACAACTGTTTATAAACTTTCTCCCCCTCTACCTTCTTGTTTTCTAGTTTGATACAAAATTAAAGTATAAGAGTGTATTATTTTAAAAGTCCTCCCTTACCTTTCATAATTCCATTTTGAAAAGGAAAATTTCAGTGTAGGCATATTTTCTTCTTGAATTTACTCTTGTGCTTAAAAAAAAAAAAATTTTTTTTAGTAGCCTTAATAAAAGAATAGAAATCTAGTTTTGCAAAGTTCTTTTGCACTATATTCTTCATTTTCATTCAAAAATGATTTTATATTTTCATTGAAAACTGGTTTAATATCTTACATACGATCAAAAGTGCATTGCTTTCGTTTTTTTTTTTTAATTATAAAAGAAAGAGTTTGTTTTCATTTTATTTGAAGCGTTGTTACACTCATTTTTCAGTGAAGAAACTAAATCTTGCATTTGTGTTTTAAAGTGTTTTTCTATTGTTTCCATCAAAACACTATCTAGTTTCATCTATACCCCTCTTGAGTAAATAAAATCCCCATAAAATGAATGCTAACTAAAAGTTAATTAGAAATTTTCATTGTATAGGGTAAACAAACTAGTTATAGACTAGGGCCTTGGTTTAGGTTGGAGAGTTAGTTTCTCCAAGGCCATAAAACAAACATAGGAGTCTGATATAGGGAGAGTTCAAATCCAACTGTCGTATAAGTATATCCAAGAATCTCCTATAACACATGAGTCAAATGTGAGGTCATATAAAGGAGAGATGAGGCGATAATCCATCTGAAGCTTAACTAAACGTAGTGGAGAGATCATATATTGGGGTATTTTCTTGAAGTGGCACTGACTCATCTAGTGTCATTCCTCTATGAATTTTGAACCTGGTTTAGGTTTTCCTGAAGTGATACTGACCCTTTTGGTGTCACTCCTCTGAAAGCTTCTAAATTAGTTTGGTATTTTCTGAAGTGACATTCACCCTTTTGTAGATAGTCATGTGGAAGATTTTTAGGCTTAGTTACCCTTCCCATACTTTCAATCTCAATTGTTGACTGTATCCCCTAGACACTGATTGTGATTTGGTGACCATAGTTTCTTTTCTTAAGGATCTTAGAGGTGACTATGGGGGGTTTCCTGTGGTAACTGGGGAATATTTTGTATCACACTTATTATTAATGTTGCAGGGTGCCCCACAAAGCATGGGTACTTGCATCAGATACATATGGTCAATTGAAGTCAGGATAACTACTTCTCACTATTTTTTTCATCGTCCTACGGGACTTAACCAACCCGTGCCTTTTTTCGGAAAGTCCTTACCTCACCTTTTTACTATTGTGATCTCAGGACCTAATCCACATGAGCTGGGATATTGAAAAGGTTGTTTGTGTTTTTTTATTGTTATTAGGGATTTTCTAGTGGTGTGTTTAGCAATTGTAGAACTCCTTAGGAAGGTGTGTAGGTGGTCACCTAGAGATAAAAAATCAAAACGGTTGATCAACCACCTCGTCGTTCGAGGATAATTCAAGGTATTCCCCCTAAATAAGTTGAAATGAATCCTCCTTCACCTCCTTTGAGGCTTCGAATTGATCAATTCAACACTTTTTTACCAACTAGTCTGATCGAGACTTTTATTATGAAACCTACAAAAATAAATGTTTCTGAGTCATAGGTTGTAACAATAACTGATATTGGGGCTGAATAATTCGCTCCACCTTTCAACCCTCTATTAAATAGACATTACAATCCATTTCTTTTTCAATTTTTTCCTCCTAGGTCAAGCTTCACTGATAGTATCCCTCTTCACTGGGCCACAATGGAAGGAAATCCAGAAGTGTCTAGGTCGAGAGTCACCATAACTCCCACTTTAGAAATATTCACCAGTGGGATATTTCCCCCTAACATGTATAACCAAACAACTGGTGTGATTTATTCCATTGTTGTAGCATCTATCTAAAATGTTTCTCCATTGATTGTTGGTCCTACCCAACCTTCTTGTGTGTCCATGTCATTAACTTCAACAACCAACGCTTTCTCATTCAGTATGTCATCGATGGGCATGTTAAAGACATTGAATAGGTTCTAATTGATGTCCCACATTTCTAAAGTTGGTTCATGGAATCCATGGATTCCCTACCAAGTTGTTTCTTGAAGCGGAGGTCATATCCCTCCATTGTTCCCTTTCCTCAAAAGCAGGGCAATCCTGTCTTTAGTCCCGAAACCCTTTGGGGGCTAGGGAAGATTCTATATGTGGCATATTCCAATCCACTAGCATGCCATCCACCTTGACCCCACTCACATTATATGGTGGGTTCGAGAATAATCCTTTTTCCATGTCTACAGTGTCAGTAAGGGAAAACCGCTTCTAGGCTTAGTGTAGTCTCATGCAAGGGTCTTTCCATTCACAAGGGATTCCATTAGGGGAAACCTCTTTCCTAGTCAGTGGAACCCCATGCAAGGAGGTATTCACTCACAAGGAGGGTCTGTAGGGGGTAATCCTTCTTTTTCCATTCGTGAATCTTATGTGTGGGAGTTTTCTTCCGTTTAACTAGAACCAAGGTTTCAACCAAGGATTTGGCTCATCCACAAAATATTCCTATAAAATGTAGTGGCCATATTATTTTAACATCAAATAATTAATCAAACATAAACTGTAACAATAATATCTACTTGATTTCAGTAATTAATTATAACTCATCACATACGCATATAAATTTATCATAACGAATAATGATTCCATAATAGAAATAAAACAAATACTTAATTTAAATTACCTTGGTCTGATGCTAACCCTCCGCTTTCCACTTGCGTTGTTGACTATTGCTGAACTATGTAAACACTGCCCAAACCTTGTTCCACCATGCCAACTAGGACAACTTCCTAGCTCCAAGATATCATATGGATATCTTGGCCCCCGTGCCCAAAACCTCCAGCAAACCGGTGCCTGTACTGATCCAATCCGACTATAGAACTCAACTCTCCTCTGTGTAATCCAAGAGAAACCTCCCCTCCAATTCCCTTAGAATGGTAATGCCTCCTTCGTAAAACAATGCCTTCCACCGTAAGGCTCTCCCCGTCATATTGCCCCTTCACCGACTTCCCCCTCCTTCATTACTTTCCTTATCCATTTATTAATTATCTTATCCTTTCGTAGTTAATGCCCCTTATCCCATTATTCATGTTCATTATCCCCTTTATTTATTATTTTATCCTATATTTAATGCCCTATCCCTTCTCGAATACATAAGCTTTAATTTAACAATATAATTTATTAACCCCCTTTAATTCTTTACTTAATTAATTAATGAGTCAATTAATAATTAATTAATCCTTGACAATCATGAACAAGTAATTAATAATAATTAATTAGTTAATGTTATTTAAGAAATAATTATTGTTTACTAACTTTTAGGATAGTTAGATTATTAAATTAATTATAATTAATAATCCTATACATCTATTTAAGTAGGGTTGTTACATACACCCACCCTTCAAGAAACTTTGTCTCGAAGTTAAGGTATCTTATGGTACAAAGGAAAAGAAACATGGTTCACACATTCATAACAAGTAACCGACATTATCAGTAAGTAAGTCAAGAAAACTCATACATACTAGTGTATATGTACAAGAAATGCATGTGTAGCTAGTACATACAAGTCTCGTGCATGTACTAATAATCAAAACTATCATCCTTTAGTAATTTATGTATGCATCCAATCCAGTCAGCAAGACTAGTCTTTT
>CBVK0100097422.1:0-32753 GCA_900067695.1 Picea abies
CTCTTCCGATCTCACAGGTCAATGCAAGATGATATTTTTGATGAGTGTATTGGAAGTGCCATGACATTTCAAGAGAATTCCAACAAAGATTCTATAGATGGAAATGAAGAATGATGACAATGAGACATCCATTATATTGAACGTTGATGCAAACATGGACGATATCAAATATTATGTAGGGACATCAAACACCGTTAAGTCTTGAAACCCTCCCATACCATCAAGGCAACTGTTTTGTCTAACCATGTCAAATTTCGACGCATACAAACACATATTGAAAAAATTTCAACGTTGGCCCCATTCACTGCTCACTGTGCAGGGTCAGTGGAAGAAATTTGTGATGGGTGTATTTGAAGTTCCATGTCAAATTTAAAGATACTTTCTACAACTATTCTATAGAAGGGAATGACGAATGATAAAAATGAGACGTGCATGATGAACGTTGATGCAAATGTTGATGATCTCAAAGATTATGTGGGGACATCATACATCCTTGAGTCTTGAAGATCTCAAAGATTATGTGGGGACATCATACATCCTTGAGTCTTGAAACCCTCCCATACCGTCAAGGCATGTTTCTAGTCTAACCATGTCAAATTTCGACGCATACAAGCACATATTGAAGAAATTTCAATGTTGGCCCCATTCACTGCTCACTATGCGAGGTCAATGCATGATATTTGTGGTAGGTGAATTGGAAGTTCCATGACATTTCAAGAGAGTTCTAACAAAGATTCTATAGATGGAAACAATGAATGATGACAATGAGACATCCATTATGAACGTTGATGCAAACATGGACGATCTCAAAGATTATGTGGGGACATCAGACATCCTTGAGTCTTGAAACCCTCCAATACCATCAAGGCATTTGTCTAGTCTAACCATGTCAAATTTCAACACATAAAGGCACAGTTTGAAGAAATTTCAAAGTTGGCCCCATTCACTACTTACTGTGCGAGGTCGATGCAAGATGACATTGGTGATGGGTGTATTGGAAGTGCCATGACATTTCAAGAGAGTTTCAAAAAAGATTCTATAGATGGCAATGATGAATGATGACAATAATACATCCATTATATTGAACGTTTATGCAAACATGACCGATCTCAAATATAATGTGGGGACATCAAACATCCTTAAGTCTTGAAACCCTCCCATACCATTAAGGCAACTACCTAGTATAATCATGTCAAATTTTGATGCATACGGGCATAGATTGAAAATTTTTCAATGTTGGCCCTATTCACTACTCACTGTGCGGGTTCGGTGGAAGAAATTTGTGATGGGTGTATTGAAAGCCCCATGTCAAATTTAAAGATAGATCCTGTTATAGCCCAAGTTGTAAGTTGGGCAAAGCTTCACATATTCCCAAGACATTAACTCTTCTTGAATCAATACCACAAACATTTCCATAAGGTTGGGTTGTCTTCAAACCAAGTTGTTTCATCACCTTCAAGGATATGACATTTGTCAAGGCCCCTGAATCAAGCATGCAATTGTTCAAGCGGAGGCCATTTGTGCCTAATGACAGATAGAAAGTGTTGAAATATTGTAACTGCAAAGAGTATTCTATTTTATTATTGATGTATTATTCATTAGATCAATCCCCTTTTATGGATTGATCATGTCGGGCATTGTAAATGACCAAATCCCCTTTTGTGGACTGGTCAAACCCTAATTGTAACATGCTAAATGAGAAGTCGACCCCCATAATATATTCAAGTGGTTATAACAACCCAAAATGAGAAGTCGACCCCACCAGTGAAGAGACACCTCAGTTCAACACCTACCAGATTGTATAAATAAGAGAGGTCAATGCCTCATTTGTTCACTCACTCACTTGTTCATCAGAGCACAAGTTTGGAGCTGCAGTTGGAGAAGAAGAGAGAGAGAGAGACTACTTGGGAGAGGAATTTCTGTATTGTTTGGTTTATTCTCTTGGCATTGTATTGGCTATCTATATTAAGGAAATTTTTGTTGGGTTTTCTCCCCCGTGAGGGTTTCCCAAGATAAATGATGTGTCTCTTGTGATTGTGTATTTCTCAGTGATCCTATCTATGCTATGGTTATCTAGAAAATTGAAAAGAAACCTAATAATAGCTTAAACCTTAACATGGTTTCAAAGCTAAGCTAAAGAGAGCATCTTTCACAAGAAGAATAAAAACGTCATTGTTGTCGTACATGAAAATTAGGGCTTTTATCGAAGAAGATTTTCAGCCTCAAAACCATCTAGAAAAGTGCACCCTAACCCAAGGAATTATTTGGCACCTTCAACACACCTTTTCAGTGGGTAGATCTCCGAGAAAGTGAAACCCTAGTTTTCATCGGTACCAAAAGTGCCAGAAAACCAGAAGCACCAGTCCAAAAATCCGTTGGTCAAGTTTGAAGGGGTAAAATTTGGATTTTCAGAAATCTAACTGCACCAGCTTACTTGCCTCAGCTCAGCGCATCTATCCCCTGGATCAGAATTTCAAAATTTGAAGTTTGAAAAATTAGGGTTTCCTCATAAAACCCTAAGTTGTGGTTGTAGTTGTAGTCTCATAATAAGTTGCAGTATCAATTGCAGTTGCAGTTTTAGTTGAAGTATCAGTCGTAGTACCAATTGCAGTCACCCTTGAAGTTTTTAAGAGTTGGTAATTATTACCCCTGCTACCATATGGTGTCACTACCTGCAAATGCTATCTGAGGTATGTACCCACATATGTTTAGATTGTTAATATTTAAAGGGTATTTGCAGGAGAAGGGATATCTTACCATAGATCCAAAAGGATCTCAAGATCCAACACATTCAGAGGAATAATGCAACCCATGTTTGATTATTCTGATATGCATCTCTTTTTTAAGACATTATTTTGATCTAGATTTCATGTTGAAGCTATGACCATCATGCTAACCTTTGGTCAAAATTAAAGTCAAGGTATTAGATGGATTAAAGTTGAGATCATAGATTTTATTCTCTAACCCAACCTTCTGTCAAGATAACATATTGTCCTAGTACAATAATATAGGTTGAAGAAAGCACTCATCATCTTAAGTGAAGGAGACTTGGAAGAAAAGCAACACACTCATTCTTGAGGACAAGGCTCTAGGTTCCAGGTTTGATTAATTAAGTTTATGAGATTCAAAGTTTCACATGACAAGTTGTTGACTACCCCTTTACAAGTAAACACTATAGTTGAGATAACAGTCCTTGAAAAGTATTATACTTGGTAGCATGTGAGAATATTGAGATAAATGCATAATGTAATCATTTTCCAGATACAACTAACATCTCCTCGAGGAGAAACTTCTTATGTTAGTTCCACGTTGCCATGGAGGACTGTTTGATCACAACACTATAAGAGTGTTGACCTCATTTTGTATTGTATTTCTTATTTTTGATCTTTGCTTCAGACATGCCACAAGTGATAGCTCTAAAGGAGCTATTGTGATGATTATTCATGCTATTGCTTTATCTATTATTATCAAAAAGAGTATTATTCTTGCTTATTGTTTTGTTGACCTTGTTTCAGGTCACAGGTGATAACCCTGAGAAAGCTATAGTGAAGGTTGCATAAGCCAACATATTAGATGAGACATGAAGCAGACGATGTACATGACCATATACACTCATGCACTAAAGAAGATGAAGAAGAAGCTATCTTTTGAGATTCAGAGTATCTCATGTGAATATTGATTGAAAGGAGTAGAAGGCTCCAAAGATGACCGAACATTAGAACAAGAACTCATAGCAGAATTGTTCAAAAGTTAATGAAGCCACCTTGATGGGAAGCATAACTCGACTCTCTCTTTCATATTTAGACTTGGTATCCAACACCAAGTATACTCTGTAAGAGATGATAAAGTCCTTGTAGACTCAAAAGAAATCAAGAGTAAGCCTGATCTCAGAAAGGATCAGATGAAGAGACAACTTCCATAACTAGGAGATAGATGTTGTGAGAAGACTAAATCGTAGCTTCAGAAACTTCTAAGAGATATGAAATCTCCTGGGAAGATTCTCTTGGTTCAGTAACAGAGAAGGAAGCCAATCATAAAGACTAGGATATGGATTCTTCAGTGAGACTAGAAGAGAAGTCAGTATTGACTTCCAAGATTAATCTATACAGATCAAGCATGTTGCAGATGTACAAAGCTTGATGTGTGTCTAAAGGATTCTCCTAGCAAGAGGGAGAAGACTAGGATGAGACACTTACTCTAGTACTTATGAAGACAACCAGAACAACCATGATTCATATATAGTATGAGATGCAGGGGGAGAAATCCCCATATTTAAAATTGAGTATTAGTTAGGTCATGGAGACATGACTGCAATGAAATATGCGAGTTACCTCCATGGAAGAAGAAGATATACCTTAAATATCAAGTTATTGAGCCACTCTCAGTTTCAAATGAAGTTGTTGCTGTGATAGAATAAGAGGAGTTACTCACAGATTTCAACAGTCATAGTGAGAATGAAGCAACCATTCTCAGCTTCAAAGCAGCTACAGGTGCAGAGTCCCAGATTCCAGAAGGAACAGTTGCAGAGAGATTAGAGGACATACTCCTAGACAATGACACAAATAGTGCTTTGCAAAAAGCACATAGAGCTAGCACATGATCGTGTAGATTGAGTTGCAGTTGAGCAAGTGTACCAAATTGATACAATGTAACATGAAAATTTGGTTTGAAGATTGAAGATAGAGGTCTGTATGTTGAAGGAAGCTCTGTATGTATTGAAGCAAGCTCCTAGAGCTTGAATTACAGTTTCCTGAAGAGCTTGGGAGTTACCAAAGAGTAAAGTTGATTCTAACCTTTATCTCAAGGTTATGAATGATGAGCCAATGATGTTACTACTATATGTAGGTGATGTATTCTTGACAAGATGAAGAAAATCTCATTTCATATTGCAATGGAAGCTTTCTATAGAGCTTGACTAAAGATATAAATGCATTATCTCTTAGGTCTTGAACTTTGGCAGAGCACATAGAAGATCTTCCTTAACCAAGGGAAGTATGCAGTTAAAATGAAGAGGTTTGACATGTTGAAATGTAAATCCATGAACACACCCATGGAAACGAAGTTGAAGCTCCTGGTAGATACCTCGTCATAATTGGTTGATGCTACTCTGTATAGACAGATTATTGGTTCAGTGATGTATCTGACGAATACCAAGCTAGATGTATGTTTTTCCTTGAGTCAGTATCTGGCAGAACCCAGATGTGTTCGCATTGTTGCTGCAAAACATATGATGAGATACATTAAGGGAACGTTGGATTTTGGTCTCTATTATACTAGAGATCATGACTTCAGACTGAATGGTTACACCGATTCAGATTGAGATGGAAGTGTTTCTGATAGAAAGAGCACTTGAAGATGTTGTTTCATTCTGAGGTCATCCATGACTTCATGGCATAGTAGGGAGCAATTCAACATTGCTCTGAGCATGACAGAAGCATAATACATCGTTGCATGTTTTTCCAATTGTGAATCCATATGGATTTAGATGTTGTTGACAGATCTATTTGATCTGGAGATGGAAGCCACCATGATCCTATGTGATAACCAGAGTTGTTTAAAGATGATGGAGAACCTTGTGTTCCATGATGAGTCGAAGCACATAGAGATCTGGTATCTCTTCATTCTCGATATGTTGCAGAGAGGAGCCATAAAACTCCAATATGTTAGCATGGATGAAAATGTTGCTAATGTGTTGACCGAGCCTCTATCTCTTGTAAAGTTTGAGCACTTTCAAGATAAGCTTGGTATAGTCCGAAAGGACCTCCCTCGAAAGGGGGAGTAGTGTTGATGTGCCAAGTTAATTGTTGTGTTGATGTGCCAACTTAATTGTTGTGTTGATGTGCCAGCTTAATTGTTCTGTTGATGTGCTAGCTTAATTGTTGTGATGATGTGCCAGCTTAAGTGTTGTGATGCCAACTTCAGGTTGATGATATGTCAGGCTTGTGCTATGATGATATGCCAGCCTTGTGCTGTGATGATGTGCCAACCTCGAGTTGTGATGATGTGCCAACTTAAGTGTTGTGATTCCAGCCTCGTGTTGATGATATGCCAGCCTTGTGTTGTGATGATGTGCCAACCTTGTGTTGTGATGATGTGCTAGCCTCGTGTTGTGATGATGATGCCACTTCAGCTTCTTGTTGAAGTTGATGATGATGATGCCACTTCAATGCCTTGCTAAAGATGATTATGATGATGATGATGATGATGATGTTATTTCATCTTTCATGCCGAAGATGATGATGTTACTTTAACCTCATACTGAAGATGATGATGGTGTTACCTTAGCCTCATGCTGATGAGGATGATGATGCCATTTTAGCTCCCTGATGTGAATGATGATATTGATGATGAGAAAAACTTCTAATGATTTATAGACATGCAAGTTAGTGTTCCAAGATGTTGTTGATGATGCTTCCCTCTCTCTCGCCTGATGTTGTTGTAGAATACCCTTCTTGTTAAGGGGGAGTGTTGAAATATTGTAACTGCAAAGAGTATTTTATTTTATTATTGATGTATTATTCATTAGATTAATAACCTTTTGTGGATTGATCATGTTGTGCATTGTAAATGACCAAATCCCCTTTTGCGGATTGGTCAAACCCTAATTGTAACATGATAAATGAGAATTCGGCCCCCATAATATATTAAAGTGGTTATAACCACCCAGAATGAGAAGTCGGCCCCTCCAGTGAAAATACACCTCAGTTCAGCACCTGCCAGATTGTATAAATAAGAGAGGTCAATGCCTCATTTGTTCACTCACTCACTTGTTCATCAGAGTGCAATTTTGGAGTTGCAATTGGAGAAGAAGAGAGAGAGAGAGAGGCGCACTACTTGGGAGAGGAATTTCTGTATTGTTTGGTTTATTCTCTTGGCATTGTATTGGCTATCTATATTAAGGAATTTTTTGCTGGGTTTTCTCCACCATGAGGGTTTCCCAGGATAAATGATGTGTCACTTGTGATTGTGTATTTCTCAGTGATCCTATCTATGCTATGGTTATCTAGAAAATTGAAAAGAAACCTAATAACAACTTAAACCTTAATAGAAAGGAGGGTTCTTATCCGTTGGTCGATCGAGATACATAATGTTTAACATGATGGGAGGATCCTCCTTCTCAGTTGGTACCTGTAAGATTTTGAAAATTTCCCTTTTCACATAAGGGATCTTACACATCTCTGTCACTAGGACCGTCATATTGAATTTTCCAAACATGCTTGCAACATCTATACTCAACTAAATGTCATTTGCAGGAGTTGGCTTAGGAAAAAAATCACATACTAGTGGTGGAGCCACCTTCTCTAATGTTGGAAGAGGGGTATCAGACTGTGACAGAGGGGCTGAAGCATTTTTTCTTCTGTAGGTTAAAATTTCCCTCCTCTTTAGTTCCTTCTTCTGATCATCTGTCAATTTACTTAAGGCCCAAAGTCTCCCCTCTCTTTCCGCTATTCTTCTGGCTTCATTGATTTTTTCTTGAGTAACATGTTCATCGTTGAGATTGAAAATCATGAAGTTTATATCGTCAAGATAATCTTCGTTTTGTCGGGGACACTCATCTTCCCTGTGGGGCTCTTGGAATGGGAGACACCAATCTTTTATATCAATTGTCCCAACATGTTTCAAAGTATTTGGGGCCTTTGCCTCTTATTGAGGCCTTGGTTTCCAATCGGTGGCATCTCTATGTTGACTGGAAAAATAAGGTCTGGGAGCTGATTGATTTCTTTTCATTGCAGTCATATGGTTTATAAGCTGATTTATCACCTGATCAAACTAAATATTCATTTGGTCTATCTTATGAGTTAGGAGAGAAATCAGATTAGAAACACTATTGTTGGAAACCTTTATCCTTGATTCTTCCTTGTTGCGGGGATACTGAAAAGGTTCTATTTTTGAATCAAGGAGTTTCTCTTCAATGTCGATATTGAATTCTTTAGCTTCTGCCAATGATGTGGGATTTTTATCTTTAACAATGTATCAGAACTTCCCTTCAAAGAAATTCATGTAAAGGAGACGAATTGATGATGTTGTATGACAATAATATGTTGGAATTTGATTGTACAACCTATCAAATCTTGAAACAAATTCCCTTACTGTTTCATTCTCCTTTTTCTTTATTTGATTGAACTGAGTCCCAAGTGTCCCACCATCTGCTTTTAAATAAGGCAGAAAAAGAATCATAGGTAGTGATCTGATTATTAGGGAGTCCCTTGAACCAATCAAGATCTTCCTCAGTCAATGATGAGGTGAATAGTCTCATAGCCACGTCTTCATGATCAATACCTGCATTGTCCATATCTCGGACCATGACATAAATGTGGTCTTCGATAGTTACCACATTGTTTCCTAGGAACTTTGGCAACCACTTTTTGACATTTGTTGGCATTTGGTTAGGGTAACCTTTGATATTGGTCATGTTGAGGGGTTTGTAGAGGTCTCTTTCCCAAGGGAGAGGCATTGGAACAAGAGGAAGTGTATTATCGAAAAGGGTTTTAGCAACGAGAGACTGAAGAAGAGGCCTTCTTTGGTAAACCTTAGAAGGCTTGAACATCCCAGGAGGAAAAGGTTTGGGGAAAGAAGGATTCTGGGAAGGTGGAGTCGCCAGATGGGTTTCAAAAGGAACTTATCAAGAAAGGTGGAAAAGGAATGTCCCTCAGGTGTATTCGCCAGGCAAGCCAAGGGAAATGCTTTGGGATAGCTTGCAAAGCGTCGTTAGGTTAGAAAGAAGATTCAAAATCTTTCCTGGCAACGATGTGAGAATGTTATAATGCAAGTTGTAGGTTGGTAAAAGCCTGACCCAACCACAGAAAAAGTGATACAACTTGGGAATCCTACACCCAATGTCACCTCGATGTAGGTCCCACACTTCAAGGGTGATTAGGTCACTCTAGGGAGGCAATCCCGGTGACCCTAGGGGGATTGAGATAGAGATGGAGGAAAGTGGAAGTAAAGCCCCTAGAGGTCAATTCTAAGTGGTGTTGTTCTTGAGATTAAACTTAAGGCTCAAAGCATAATGTCAGGCATCAAGAATTAAGGAATGATTTTTTTTAAGATTCCTTTTTCTTTCCGTTAGTTATGTAAGAATTTAAATCCTCAAATAAAATTAATAGTTGAACAGAACATAGGTTGTGTTTCGTTGTCTAAGTCAATTAATCAAATTAAGTGGTGATGAAGAAAGTTACAAAACTATTAAACAAGCTAAGGCATCAATGACAAAAGAATATTACCTTGTTTATAGTAGAAGAAAGAGTAAAATGCACCGCTGAAAGGATATATGATATAGTGATCCAAGTAGCTTGCAGGTCTTGTATTTTCTAATAATAAATACAGAGGAAAGATTGTTGTCTTATCACATAACTAGATGAAATATGATCATAGTAGATATTGTACTAAATTGCAGTCATTCACTTATCGAGGAGTAACATAAAGAAAACTGGAAATATGGAACACAAGAAGGGCACATAACTCAAACTGCACAAAATTTGGAATCCCTGCCTGCACTTGTATTAATACTCACAAAGGATGAGTTTTCTTAGTTACGATACGAAAATAAGCATCCTTTGTTCATTCTTGTAAATTAATATTTATAGAAAAGGTTCTCAACCCTAAATGGTTGGAATTATCCTTATTTCTAAAATAGTAAAGATTACAAGAAGTGAAATCTGAAGCGCTTCACTTGCATCTCTTTTGTCTTTTCGTCATGATAGCAGAGCCATTTTTCTTTCCCGTTGTCCAGCTCAGAAATAGATAATATTTAATCATGATCTGCACAGATGATGTGTACAGACTACCTCATTGGTTCTTGGAGGTGTTTCCCTTTCCTCATTTGATACATTCAACACAATTGCTCACAAATTGTGATGCCAACCTGGAGGGTTCTGTTTAGTCATTTGCTTCAAAAACATGTAATTTATTTTCTAATTTAGGAAATCTGTCTTCCATTCTTTTGTCCTCTGAAATTATGGACCGTAGCTGCACATTAGGCTTCACCATCCATCTATCTATATGAGTAATATCAATATGTTTTAATAGCAAGATTTCATCATGAGCTTCTTCCATTCTTGTCTTGATATTAAATTGATGCTTGGCTATATCAACTTGTCCTAGTATTTCAGAGCTATCATCTTTTCCGAGGCCTAATGACTCTCTGTTGAGTAATTGAAAAGCTTCTTCACAAGCCTCTTTGACTTCTTTAGCCATCTTTCTACCTTCAACTATATTGGATTCCTAGGTCTTGAGTATTATATCACCTCTGGTTTGTTCTGAAACAGACAACCTGGAAACCACAAGCACTCCTTGTTATCCATAATTTTGGTCTTCATGATGATGTGATGATGTTGGTGAACTCAGGCTCTTCATTAGAACTCTTTCCTGAGAAAAGTTACCTCTATCTCTTTCCAGAAATCACACTTTTAAGGGAGGTTCGCAGGCTGACAATACATTTGCCTGCGAGAATGTATGATTCTCGCAGGCTGCATTAAGACAAAGTGCGAGGGGTTCGCACTGTACCTAATTGCTAGGGTGCGAACATCTTCTAAAGAAGGGAAAAAGATAGATTCTCGAACCTTCTAGAAGAAAATCTTCTAGAAGGATGAGATGGCATTCGAATGGTTATCTAAGTACTGGCTTTCCTAATATCTTGGGATCATTCCTATCCTAGTAACTAATCCCTTTTCTCTTATAAATTGAGGGGAATGCTCATGGAAAAGGTTAAGCAACAAACTAGCAAGAGATTTATTGGAGAATTAGTGCAAGATTGTATGAAGGACTGATGCTACAACAGCTAGAGACACCAACAAGGTTATCAAAAGTGGTTGATCTTCTTCATGCATGAGCAAGTGTGTGTGTCAGAGCTAGGAGCCATCGAAAGGAGACTTACAACATCAAGGCTCAGGTTGTAATTCTTGCTTTCTATCAATTTAATACAGTAATATGTCCCTTTCCCATAAAGCTAATGTCACTTTATTGCATAACTCCTTGATCACATGCATAGATTAACTGTTGAATATATTAAGTTGTTTTCACTTCAATTGGTTCGAGTTGTCCTAGTCTTGATGACACAAGAGCATTGGAGCGAAGCTTGGAACAACAGAAACCCAAGGAAGCGATCATCAGGTATGTTCATGATTCTTGCCTCCTAGTTCATTCAATAGCCTAAATCTAGGGAAAGAGTATTATTCTGTCCTGTTTTGTTCTAGATCCAGGTGGATCTAGGGAGATCGGTTTGTGTCCGCAGTTACTGATTAATCCTAAAACAAAATTGGTGACTCCGCTGGGGATTGATCCCATTTTTTGGTGGCTTTTTGTATTTTCTATGGCCATTTTCTCCAATTTCATTTTTTCTCTTGTCTTGTCAGTCTCTGAGTCCTCAGGATATCCTGAGAGACCTTCTGGGTCTAGAAGCCTTTGTCAATTTAGCTTTCATTTTCAAAATTTTTGTCATCTTCAGGAGTTCTTGCACTGTGTTTAACTGCAGCCTGCGAAAACTGGTCAGGTTCGCACCCTGCTCATAGGGTTCAGTGCGAGGTGTTCACACCTTGCTCAAAGGTTGCCTGCGAGAATCATAGGTTCTCGCACTGTGTTACATTCCTTGCCTGCGAATAGTCTTTTCAAAATTTTTGAAATTGAGTTTTTGTCTTTTTGACTGCCCAGATCAGTTGAAATACATCTTATTGGCTTCTTGGACTTTTGATTGATATGTTTCTTGCTTTCGTTTGCATGCTTGAATAGTTTTAGGGTTTCAAGGTTTTTCTTGTCCTTTGTAGCTTGACTTTCGTTTTTTGACTCTTATTGGCAAATTCATTCTCTCTGACTTCCAGAGCTGAGTGTGTCTGATTGGTTGAGAACCAGGGATTGGTTGAGAGTTAAGTGCTTGGTGTTTCTCATTTGCTTGATGGTTTGAAATAACATTTTTGTTTGCATTGAGAAGACTAATTGGTTTGCTTTTTGTTTTTGCTTTCATTGAAAGAGTTGATTGGGTTGTTATTGCTTGTTTCTTTATGATTTGATTTTTATGCTTTCTCATTGATATAGTGAAAATTCTTTTTGGAAAGTGAACACTAATCTTTTCTTTCAAAAACATTGTTTTTGTCTTTTAGAAAACATTGAAAAATCAAATTTTAGAGTTTATTGAAGTATTTGAAAAAGACACATAGAGAATAGTCCTTTTATGGATGATTGTTTGAATTGACATTTGAAAGGAAATTGTGCATTGCATTGTAGTATCGGGTTGATTTGGAAGATTTTCTCTCTTTCCCATAAATAGGATTCATGGAATGAAAAGTGTTATATTTCATTATCATCCTTGCATTATTTGGGTCAGAGTCATACAACACGAGTTTCACTTCCGTTACCTTTGAGTAAACAACATCTTTTAAAAACATTGCGTAATCTTAAAATTTATCTAGTAACTTTTTTCTAGGGCTCTTATACACCAACATTTAACTAGGCTAGTGCTTTGGAGTAGGAAGAGAGATACACTCTCCAAAAGCTCAACAACACACAATAGCATCTTGAGTTAGGGAGTGTTAAATTCCATTTGCAACATATTGTCCTGGGAAGCCCTTCTAACATAAGGGTCAAGCACTAGGTCGCATTGGTGTTGGCAGAGTTACTAACCCTGCTTTGTTGACATCGGTGTAGAGATTGCACGTATTACGGGGATCACTCAGAGGTATACCCACAATGATGAGTGGAAGCCTTTTGAGTTGATTTCGGGCTAGATACCCTGCCCTTGCGTGTGGATCAGACTGACGACTGTTCCCCCAGGCTGTACTGTTGTTTGTGGTGACCTTAGTGGCCTATCTCTCTAGGTTCTTACCCAAGGTGATTGTGGAGGGGAAAGTCTTCACGGTACCTGGAATTGACGTTGGTCAAACTCACTCGGGCTCCTTGGAGGGTATACCCACGATTATGTGTGGGAGCTTGCACCAGGGTGTAAGTCCGTTAAGCAGGTCGTCAACGTAACTTTTCCATCCTAGCCCTACCCCTTCTCGTCTCGTTGTTGCGACGTTGGATTTCATCACCAACTAGTGGCTTCGAAATTAGAAGGTATTGTTTGCTTGGTGATTGCTTCCTAGATTTTATTTACTAGCGCATGCTCTTTGTGTCTCGAAGTTAACCATAAGAATTTCTTTGTGGAGCTTGTCTTTAGTTTACAATTGCTCCCCCACGACGTTCCCGTAGAATGCAAGGTTTATCTCCAGAACATCTGGACGATACTCAACCCTCGCCTACCGGTTCACCTGAGGGTTCTCCCCATCAGAATGAAGTCCCGGTGGTTACTCCACCACATGGGGAAACAAGTGACGTTCCAGTTGTCACTACACCACCTCCACAGGTAGACTGCATTGACTCTCTAGAAGATTTTTGAATTACCAATACTAGAGAGGACTATCGCATTCGCCGTGGTGAACGACCTGTTGTGCAATTAAATTCTTCGGACGAAGCCGTTGTTACATCTTCCGAATCAACCGTTGGGCCTTCTCCCGGTGTAGTAGGCTAGGATCCTTTTTGGTCAGGTGATTTCCGACGAGTCCTTTTCGGTACTGAGTCACCCACTGTCTACAAAATCAACCCTCCAGTGTCTTCTGAGACAGACACTACACCACAAACTACCACTTATCATTTTGTTCTTCCTCCCGAGATGACCCATCTTGCTAATACTACGAGTGTCCAAACCAAAATTACTACAGCTACTCTTGCTCCTATTAATACCCAGAGAATACTTGATGTCATCCCGACATTGCCACCCGGTTACCATGCTTTGAATGCTTTGTTGAATGCTCCTAATCCAACACCTCCGCAAACCCCAGCTGGTTCTCCAGGTGTTCCTCCTTTTCCTGGGCATCCTATTCCCGGTTTTATTCCGACACTCCCTCAGTTTCCTTCTGGTAATCCTAATCCTAGTGGCACTATCTCGACTGTTGCACCAAACCCGCAGATTCCCATTGGTGGACAAGGTGGTACGGTTCCTTTTCCTTTTCCCGGACACAACACAGTTACTACGCAACTTACGGTTGGCACACAACTTCCGGGTGGAACTATACAGACGATAGGGGGACCAACTTCACCTTTTGGACAAAATATACCTCCTGAATTGGCCCAGTATTGGAATCAGCTTCTACAAAACTTCCCTCAAAATGCTGGGGGGCAGCAAACTGTCCCTACTGTAGACCAACCGTATCCAGGTATAACTAATCCTATTTGGGGTTTGGGTCAAACTACTCAACCCCAGGTCCCTACTCAAACTCAAGGTTACAATCCTTGGGGCTACTATCCTATCCGGCCACCACCGAATCAGCCAGGGTCTTCCCTCTACGGATAGTCTGCTTATGGTCCTACTGGTTTGCCGGTCGGGTTTCCACCCCAAAGCCATCAGTACCTGCAAGTAAACCGACAGTTACCTTTTCTTGCTACCTTGGATTTGCCAAATTTGTCTAGGATTCTTAATGATCCTATCCGTCACTCTCCCCAATGGCCTACTATTCCTGCTAAGCTTCCATCGGATAT
Organism: Picea abies; assembly: GCA_900067695.1. Taxonomy (NCBI): domain Eukaryota; kingdom Viridiplantae; phylum Streptophyta; class Pinopsida; order Pinales; family Pinaceae; genus Picea; species Picea abies. The sequence continues at coordinate 14,509 of CBVK0100097422.1, forward strand.
TCCGAAATTCGATGGCAAGGCGGGAGAGGACCCAAATAATCATGTCATTACTTTTCATTTATGGTGTTCGTCCAACTCACCGATGGATGACTCCATTCGTCTGCGTCTTTTTCAACGAACCCTTACCGGTTCGGCTGCGAAGTGGTATATTGAATTGCCACGAGGATTCTTTTCTGATTTCAACACCCTAGCTATGGCTTTTCTCACACATTACCAGTTACCGATTCGTTACGATACTGGGACTGAGATCTTAACTTCCTTTAAACAAACCAAAGGCACTCATATATCGGATCATATCCATGAGTGGCGGAGGAGAAGATGTCTTATTAAACTTGAACTCCCCGATCAGTTACTGGCAGAATGGTTTACGAAATCTTTCGTGAACGAAATTGGTAAAAACATTGCTATGGGTGGTGTTGTTACAGAGGAGCAGGCTATAAGTCGTGCTCAATATCTTGATCTCGTTTATTCACAAACGGGAACAGTTTATGATTTACTACCTGAACTACCTCGTCCTGGTACTTCCAACACTTCAACTGCTCCAGTTGCCTCACATGCAGTTGATGGTGTGATTGGTACTGCTCATGTCCACTCACACTCTGTTTCAACTACAACCCCTAAGTCTACATATTCTAATGTTCAAAATGCTCCATCTCCTGCCCCTTCCACCGGTAAAACTTCTGAGGTAAACGTTGTTCAATCTACCCCGACCAGTAAGAATAAATCAAAGAAAGGAAGAGGTAAGAATAAGGAGAGTAAAAATAATAATCAAAATGAGCAAACTAGAACCCCTCCTATTGAAGATCGGGATAAGCGCAAACTGCGGTACCCTTGCCTTATCTGTGGTGATGATCACTACATGAAGGATTGTCCTCGACGTGTCGAGGTTACTAAGTTCCTTCAAGGAACGCCAAAACCATCTACGCCGACAGTCTTGTCCCAACCCTTCCCGTCTCAGCAACAGGCCTCGTTGGTCATTCATGACCAACCCTCTACTTCTATGACATCATATGTTTTGATGTGTACCGGTGATTCTACGAAAAATAATGTTGCACTCATGACTAGAGCCAAAGACAATACTCCATCTCAGGAGAAGGTTGACGATTTACCTCCTAGTCTGGTTCAGCCCTCTCCACCGACTCCGCCTACGAACGGTCCTCTTCATCTCGAATGACCGAGCCTTGATACAATTCTGCGACCACCCCCGAAAGGTGTCGTTAAGAAATTGGCCTTCAATCCTCATGCTCGTGCGGCCCAGAACTATAGCATTGTCGAAGATCTGGCCCAAGCACCTTCAACGATGTCTCCCCTTGAAGTCCTTCAGTCTTGTCCTGCACAACGAAGGGCTCTGTTGAAAGCTATAGGTGGAATTGATCCTACAGATATGAATTTAATAGTCTTTGACTTGGAAGATCACATTCGAAGGCTGCCCCCTCAACTTGCGTTTCAGATACATGTTGTTGTCGTCGACAAGAATATTTGTCAAACTGTTATCAATGAGGGTGCCTCTACGTGTGTAATGTATTTTGCTTGTTGGAAAGCCATTGGCTCTCCTCCTTTAAATGAATCAAAAAATACTTTGAAAGCCTTCAATGGCTCTAGTTTTAAGCCTTATGGTGTTCTTCCATCATTGCCTATTACTCTAGAAGGTAAGACAGTCCAAGTTGAAGTGGAAGTTTTTGATGCTCCCCTGGATTATAATCTTCTACTTGGTCGTAGCTGGATAGATTCTATGCGCGTTGTTGTGTCCACACTTTTCCGTGTCATACGATTTCCTCATCAGGGAAAAGTTGCTATGGTTGATCAACTTGCCTTCTTTAATTCTGATACTCGTACTGGCAATGTGTCGTTTATAGCTAAAACCCCACCGGGTTACGAGAATGTCGGTGTTGGTCTTTTAAAAGACTCTTCGTTAATGGGCACTTTCCCCATACCACCCCTAACCGATATCCCGCACCCGTCAGTTGCTTCTATTAATATGATCTCCGTTGTACCTCATGAGCTTCCTGTGTCTTCTGACCCTTGGATAGTCCCTGATCCAAAAGATCATACTCATTTCGGCGACGTCATGCCGTTAAGTCCAATTGAGTCTGCTTATCAAGCCATTCAATCGAGAACCCTTTCTACACCATCTCTTGATGAGTTGTCTCCCGATCCTTTCCGTGTCATCTTTCCTACTGACGAGATGATCATGTCCGTCATGGAAGACACCCCTTGGGATGATGAGCATCATCATTGCATACTATTTCTGGAACAACACACTCTCGAGAACTACCAACGGATTTCGACTCCGTCGACTGTTGTTGTCATATCGACCATTCCAGGACCTACACAGGATGTGTTTTCTTAAGGGAACCTCAGTAATATTTCTCCTACGATTCCCATTGATATATCAGTTAAACCTGGGATAGTTGAAAATGTTCACATTGGAGCTTCGTGTTCTTCGGATGAAATTGTCACCTATACTGCTCTGTTCAAAGAATTTCATGACATCTTTTCCTGGAGCTATGAAGAGATGCCAGGTATCGACCCTGCTATTGTGGTGCATGAGATAAAGACATACCCCAGAGCTAAGCCAGTCCGGCAGCGCCTTCGTCCGGTCCATCCACGTAAAGCGACAACTATCAAACTCGAAGTTGAAAAACTTCTCAAAGCCGATTTTATTTATCCCGTGGCTCTGACAGAATGGGTTTCCAACCCTGTACCGATTGATAAGAAAGGTGGTAGTATACGTGTTTGCATTGATTATCGGGATATTAACAAAGCCTGTCCAAAGGACAAATTTCCAACCCCTTTCGTCGACCAGATCGTCAATGATTGTGCCGGCAATGAAATCTTTTCTCTCATGGATGGATTCTCCAGCTATAATCAAATTAACATCGCTCCCGAGGACCAACATAAAACTGCTTTTATTTGTCCTTGGGGTACTTTCGCCTATAGGAAACTTCCCTTCGGTCTTAAGAACGCAGGTGCAACGTTTCAACGTACTATGTCTTATGCGTTTCATGATATCAAGCATATCGTTCAACCTTATTTGGATGATTTGCCAGCTCATTCTTTACGCTGATTTGATCACCCCACTCATCTCCGAGAAATTTTTGTTCGTTGTCGGTTCTATCGCATTCATTTAAATCCTCATAAATGCGTCTTTTGCGTAGAGTCCGACCGTCTTCTAGGTTTCATTGTTTCACATCAAGGGATCCAGGTAGATCCTATTAAGGTTGAGGTGATTCTTAATCTCCCTCCTCCTTCTTCACTGCGCCAGTTGCAAAGTTTGCAGGGGAAAGCAAACTTTCTTCGTCGTTTCATCCCTAATTACGCCGAGATTACTCGCGGTTTTACAAGGCTACTAAAGAAAGGTTCTGAGTTTGTCTGGGATACCGTGGCCAACAATGCTTTTGAGGCTTTGAAGTTGTCCCTCACGAAAGCTCCACTTCTTTTCCCTCCTGATTATAGTCGTGATTACTTTCTTTATCTTGCTGCCTTCGAGTACACTATTGGCATGGTTCTCGTTCAGGAGGATGATGCACACGATGAACATGTTGTTTATTACTTGAGTAGAAGTCTGACATCCATTGAAATCAAGTATCAGCATGTTGAAAAACTGGCTTTGGCTGCCGTTCAAGCTGTTCAATGCTTTCGGCATTATATCCTTTCAAGGAAAACTACCGTAATTTCGCATTGCAACCCTATGCAACACATTTTGACTCGTCAATTGCTAGGGGGAAAGTACTCCAAATGGATTATCATACTCCAGGAGTTTGACTTGGAGTTCGATCGTGCCACGTCTAAGAAATCCTTAGTTTTCGCTTAATTGATATGTGATTTTCCTCACTCAGCCATGAAAAATGTAGCAGTAGATTCATTGCCTGATGAATCTCTTTTCCTTATAAGAACAGACGATTTATGGTATGGAGATATCATTATATATCTCCAAACCCAAAATTTTCGGCCTGCTTTGTCTAGCACCGACCGATGTCGTATCCGCTATCAAGCGCGTCAATACATTATCCTTGGGGATACTCTTTACCATCGAGGAATTGACTCTGTTTTTCGACGTTGCTTGACTGTTGACGAAACCGAGAAAGCTTTGAATGACTGCCATTCCAGAGCATGTGGTGGTCATATGTCTGGGTATTTTACTGCCCAGAAGATCTTACATGCATGATATTTTTGGCCTTCCTCGTTCAATGACTACATTACTGCTGTTCAGAAATGCCATACCTGCCAGACCTACAATCAAAAAATTTGGTCGCATCCTGCTCCCCTTCATCCTGTGGTCTCAGTTGGTCCTTTTGGAAAATGGGGCATTGATTTCATGACATGTCACCCTCACTCGACCGGGGGGCATGGTTACATTATTGTAGATGTTGATTACTTTACAAAGTGGGTCGAGGCGATGCCAACATTTGATAATACTGGAAAGACTGCAACGTTATTTCTTTTCAACCATGTCATAGCTCATTTTGGTGTTCCTCAAGCTATCGTTACCGATCACGGTAGTCATTTTAGGAATTTTATGATGTCTGAACTTACGGAAAAGTTGGGCCTTCGTCATGATAACTCAACACCCTATTATCTGCAAGCTAATGGTCAGGTCGAAGCAATTAACAAATTTCTTATAACTATGCTTCGACGGATGATAGGAATCCATAAAACCAGCTGGCACACGATGTTATTTTCGGCATTGTGGGCATATCAGACATCTGTCAAATCCGCTATGGGGTTTACACCCTTTCGATTAGTCTATGGCGTGGAAGCCATTCTTCCAACAGAATGTGAAATACCTTCTCTGAAGCTAGCTGTCGAACTCTTACCCAATACTTTTGCTAAAGAAGAACGTCTATTGTATCTGATGCGATTAGACGAGACCCGACGTGACGCTACTCTAGTAATAGAAACCTAGAAGAAACGCGTTAAGGCACAATATGACAAGCATGTCAAGCCTCATGTTTTCTCTGAAGGTGATCTTGTTCTTTTGTATGAACAGGATAAAGATGTCTTAGGAGTTGGGAAATTCGAACCAATGTGGCGTGGTCTTTACATTGTTCGTAGAGTTTTAGAAAAAGGAGCATATGAGCTAGTTGATTATGATGGTATACCTTTGAGTGAACCCAGAAATGGGTTGTACTTGAAGAAGTACTATGCATAAGTTATTTGTGTAAAAGTACTTGTATTTTATGTATCATATTATGTGTGTGTTACTTTAGTTTGCTTTTGACATTATCTGGTCTCTACCCTTACGTGACGTTGTGTTTGATTGCCAGATGTCAGAGTATTCGCTACCTTATATTGGCTTCGCTGATGGTGCTAGCCGTAGTACTCGGAACCTAGCTTCCGCTACATGGGCAATCTATGCCCCAACGAACGAACTTATATTTTTACGAGGTGTATGTCTTGGCCGTGCAACCAACAACATTGCTGAGTATAGCGTCGTTATTGAATTATTGGTTGATGCTATCTCGCTTGGAATCCATCATTTGGTTGTGAGACTCGACTCGCAGCTTGTGGTACTACAGCTAAGTAATGTCTACTCTATTCGAAGTCCTACCTTATTACGAGTGTATTTGCAAATTCGCCTCTTGGAACGATATTTTGATGACATTGAATATCAACATATTCCTAGGTGTCTTAATACATTAACAGATGCATTGGCTAATTATGTATTGGACAGACATTTGAACCATTTATAAATCAAACACATTATAATTCACACAATGTAAAGTAAACTGGTAGAAGCCGTCTATATATATATAACGATCAAAAGAGTTTTTTTTTACAAAAAGTTTGTTCGAAGACCAAAATATAAAAAATTGAAGCTTGTAGCTTCTACAAAGTGACGTCATGGATGACGTTCACGGTAACACACCACTTCCCTATCTACTCTGCGGAGCAGTCGACCCATAGCAGCTGATACCCCTACAGTATGACGTTGATCGCGTTGTGGAACCTCTTCCAGAGTCATATCTGGAATGTCTGCTGTCAGGCCTTCTAAGTTCTGTTCCACCACCTGGTAATCTTCGACATACTATGGTAATACTGCTGCTGCTTCTCCTCGTCGCTGGATAGGAGAGGTGCCAGGAGGTCTATATGGTCCAACATCTGTGTTATCAACAAATATTTTTGTGTTAGTCTTCGAATAAATATATAAGACAAAAACATTTAAATATGATTAAAATTCAAAAACATTTAAAAAGAGAAAATTTGTGTACTTCTTACCGAGGTTTCCCTACTGAGCGTCCTCAGGTAGTGCTAGATCTGGATCTCCTCGGAAATCCAACCCGGCATATGCATAGTCATCGACCATCAGCATCTGGTTTTGCAACTAGTCAAAGAAAATATCGTCATATTTGACGATTGGTCCTGCCACGTGCCGGGCCATGAGCCGACACCATCGTAACATCCTTAGATCCCTAGGACCCAAAAAATTCCACTCAACCTGTAGTCTGAATACGGGGACCCTCTCAAGGAAGAAGGACACTAGTAAAGATCCATATCCAAATTGTTTCAGTTCTCCCCACCTACACTTGGTTAGTTGTCTTTTGATACTGCGTAATACTGCATCAGCCCAGTTAAATACTCGGGGCTCAGTACACTCGATGGCGTACTAGAAATAGCTCTGTAATGCCATATGGGGAGCGACACTCCCAGCCATCCGAGCAATCGTAAAGAGAATAGTGCAGAGAGTCAAGTCAATTACTCCCCAGATTGCCACTTTCCCTTTCTTTCTTTCGGCCTCGGGCACACAATATTGATTGCAATATTCACTCATTTTTAACCCGCCAGCTCTGCTGCCTGTCAGACTGACATAAGACCCGTGCCTGGATAATCCGATCAAGAAGTATATGTCCTCTATGTCAATGGATAATGTGTGAGCTCCTACAATAAAAACTTGCTGGTCCAGATCCCACATGCGGACTAGAAATTCCAGTAATCGGATTGGGGCTCTCATGCCTGGGATACAGAAGTATTTTAAGAGACCACAATCTCTTAATGAAACTATGGTGGGAGGATGATTCTCGGCATTTGTATTATCCTCCTCATGTTCTCGTTCTCGCCACTCAAGCACCATGTTTGTGGCTATTTACTTGCATAAGAAACATACAAAGATGATTAATGATCTTATTCATGAAATGAATCTTTTCTATTGGCTAAACTTTTCAAAAAAAATTGAGTTCTGCGCTGCTCGCAGGTGCCATATTATGCACAGTGCAAACTTCTCGCAGGCGGAATAAGGCCCACCTGTGAGAACGAGTCATTCTCGCAGGTCCCGTATGGGCCACCTGCGAGAATGCCTCCACGCATATATGGTTCAAAAAACTAACTTAAAACAAAACTTTTAACCAATGAAATCAAATTTTTAAACCATGAAAAGATCAGGAATGAAGAACTTACCAAGATGCTGCTGACGGCTCGTTAAATGATCACTTGTAGCTCCCAGAAATCGGCACCGAATTCCAAGGGTAAAATGAGGGTTTTTGGAACTCAATGGTAAAAATATGAAATGATATGGTAAATTTAGTTATTTACTCATTTTAATTACTTTTTACTATCCTAATTTTGGGTTTTTTATGTTTATTTATTATTTAAACCTAATCACTAATGAGAAAATGAGTGTTATGACTTGCAGGTGTGAAACATTGATGATTAGAAAAAGGATATGGACATATTTTTCTCCGTTATGATGTGATTTTGATTGTTTTTTATGGTTTTTACATAAAACCTCGAGCATCTTTTTGTCCGTTCTTGCGCTCGTAAAAACATAAGAACGTGATTGAGCATAGTTTTATCATTTTTTCGGGTTCACTGTGGTTATACGAAAAAGGAACCCCCCTGGAGTTTTCTTTAAGCTCTTTTTAGAATCTCTAAATAGGAAAAGATCACCGAGCGACCTTGCTATTTTCACGCTCGATAAAGTATTTGAAGTATGCATCTTTTGAGCGATATTTTAACCCTTTTTCGGTCTCGTTGGACTACTGTACGAAAAGGGAACTGAGAGAGTTCTCTTTTAAGTGTTTTTCCAAACTCTATAATCTTGAAAAAACCTTCAAGTTTACTATCTCTGGACTCGTTAAACAAACATTGATAGACCCGTGATGGGACCGAACCACTCCTTCTTAGGGTTCGTTAAACATACTCTGAGTGACTCGTCCAAAGGATGAGCTTATATCAACAAGCATATGTGATCCTCTTCAAGCTTACGTAAAAATAAAGAGGTACTTTCCAGAAATGGTGGGGGAAAATTTGGGAAAGGGATATGTTTCATCTTTGTATTGATTGGCAGTAATAGTCGCTCTTGAACATGACACCCCCTATTCATCATTTGAAGCCGGTTTGGGAAATCCATTTGTCTCTCTTTCGATTGATTACAAGGTCGTTTCATGTGTCATTTTTGAGTCAATGCTGCCAAATCATTGGTCGTGTCGTTCATATGTTCAAGAGAAGTCCATTCGAAACCTATATTGAGTCGGCCATCTGCAGTTATCCATTCTCTCCGTGTTGGCCTTCCCTGTGTCCAGTCCAATTGCCACATGCTATGTTTCAACTTTACACTCTGTTACGCATTTTGTGTCATTGATGGGGGATACATCAAGGCCCTCCTGTGACGAGTTTTGTTCCATCGACTTCAGTTCATTATCCAGAATCAAGACTTAGAAATTATTTAGTACCTTGGAGCTTGCATGCCTCAATGGCAAGTTTCCTTGCTTTCGACAGTGGGTTTACATCATTGACCCCTGATTGAAAGATTCCGTCGGATGTTCGACATCAAATCATCTATTCACACTCGATGGATTGTACTGTAGTACCTTGGGAGTCATTGACATCAATGGTGATTTCCCTCGCACTTGTTAACGGTTACATCAATGGCCGGTAATCAAGTGGTTTCTACCATGTTTGACTTCAACACATGTAATCACATGGTTAGATTCGTACTTTGGGCAACGAGATTGAAGACCCTGGATATTATCTTTGTAATCCAGGTTGCGATGGAGTATGTATAATTTGCGACATATAGATCCACTGTGTATGTTTCGTGGCTATGTCGTCTTGATTTAAAAAATTGTTGCATAGATCCACAGTGTATTCAGGTGGCTATGCTATATTATGACGGCATGGATCCACAGTGTATGATTGGTGGCCATGATCTTTGTTAATGATGTTATCAGTCTATGATCTGAGTATGGGAATGCCTACCTCATAATTGGTATATATGATATTCTGCAGATTCTTGGATGTTTGCAAGTTTCCGATTAGATGTGTTCTTGGTTCTTGACACACACATGCAGCTTACAAAGTCTATCGACTATCACTGGTTCCAATATCAGACTTTGGGGGGCATTCTGTTATCCATGATTTTGGTCGTCATGATGATGTGATGATGTTGGTGAACTCAGGCTCTTCATTAGAACTCTTTCTTGAGAAAAGTTACCTCTATCTCTTTTCAGAAATCACACTTTTAAGGGAGGTTCGCAGGATGACAATACATTTACCTGCGAGAATGTATGACTCTTGTAGGCTGCATTAAGACAGAGTGCGAGGGGTTCGCATTGTACCTAACTGCTAGGGTGCGAACATCTTCTAAAGAAGGGAAAAAGATAGATTCTCGAACCTTCTAGAAGAGAATCTTCTAGAAGGATGAGATGGCATTCAAATGGTTATCTAAGTACTGGCTTTCCTAATATCTTGGGATCATTCCTATCCTAGTAACTAATCCCTTTTCTCTTATAAATTGAGGTGAATGCTCATGGAAAAGGTTAAGCAACAAACTAGCAAGATATTTATTGGAGAATTAGTGCAAGATTGTATGAAGGACTGATGCTACAACAACTAGAGACACCAACAAGGTTATCAAAAGTGGTTGATCTTCTTCATGCATGAGCAAGTGTGTGTGTCAAAGCTAGGGGCCATTGAAAGGAGACTTACAACATCAAGGCTCAGGTTGTAATTCTTGCTTTCTATCAATTTAATACAATAATATGTCCCTTTCCCATAAAGCTAATGTCACTTTATTGCATAACTCCTTGATCATATGCATAGATTAACTGTTGAATATATTAAGTTGTTTTCACTTCAATTGGTTTGAGCTGTCCTGGTCTTGACGGCACAAGAGCATTGGAGTGAAGCTTGGAACAACAGAGACCCAAGGAAGTGATCATCAGGTATGTTCATGATTCTTGCCTCCTAGTTCATTCAATAGTCTAAATCTAGGGAAAGAGTATTATTCTGTCTTGTTTGTTCTAGATCCAAGTGGATCTAGGGAGATTGGTTTGTGTCCGCACTTATGGATTAATCCTAAAACTCTCCTTCTCTAGCCAATGACACAACTGCTTCCTGGAAAGTGACCCGAGCAACAATAACTTCTCGCTCTCTTAAACAAATGTTATCTAAGGATTGATTTATCACCTGAAAATGATTTTTGATAGCTTCCACCTTGTTGAAAAGGCTCTGGTATGTTGATTCCAGTTCCTTATGTACCTCTAGAGCTTGGGTTTGGAAAGTTGATATATCCACTACCGCTTTTTCGGTTAAGCTTACCTTCGCTTGCAGTTGTTTGACTAATTCATTACTTGTTTGTGACTTTTTCTACATCTCGTCAAGACTGGATTTGAGCTGCTGGACTTCCTTGTCGATCTCACTCCTGACATTCTACTCCACCATCTTCATTTGATTTTGAAATTTTACTATCAACATATCCTTCTGCTTCAACTTCTCCTTCAGGTTGCTCACTGAAAACAGGTTTGTTGTCGCAAAATCTCCCAACGAGCCTGCGACCTCTGTAGTGAAGTCTTCATCTTCTAGGGCTTGCCCCTCTAATAGCACCCTGTGTCTTTTAACAACTGCACCCTCCTTCTGATGTGTTTCTCTCTTTACCACAACCTTTCTTTTCTTACTGAAGAAGAATTCCAAAGGAGGCATCTCTGCTGCTGAAATAGGTGTAAGGTCTCCAATGAATACAACTTCGACCATTAGGTTCCCTCTATTGAACTATAGAGGTGTGACAGATTTTATAGGACTACCTATCTCAGTGGATGTCTACTTCCCGACTGTGTCAGTTGCTGGTGTACCCGATGTGGACTGTGGCTTTTCTTTTTCCTTCTCTATCAAGGTCTCAGTTTCCTTCAAATTTTATTGGGCATCTTGTCCACAAGAGCTCCCTGTTTCTAACCCTTGGGTCTCTGTTTGCTGTGTGGCTGGAGGTGTCAGGATTTCCCCTTGCAATACTTTGGGGAGGCCATTTCTTCGATGTTCCTATAAATTATAAAAATCGGCCCTTTTATCTGGTGTCAGAGCTTGAATTCGATCCAAAACCTTGATAGGACCTCGCTCCTCAGAATATTTCATCCCGAGGAGAATCCTCATGTTCATATATTTTCAGATTGCAGTTGGCCATGTGGTTACCTACGATATTTTGTGGATCGTGCTTCTTAAATTCAATATTGACCAACTTGATTTCTTCCAGGGCCGCGACTTCTACTTTCGAATGGCTGAAGTCAAGTAGAGAAAATGTACCAATTTGCACGGGAAAAATGGGCCATACCTTCTTTTGTACTGCTTTGAGCTCCTTGCTAATTCCCCCATGCACAGTCTAATGTGCTACTTCACGACACACCAAGCGATCTGGTAAAAATAGAGGCAAAGCATGTGGAGGAACTAAATAGCCAAAACCCCTAATGTAGGAGAAATACTCCTCGATGTACTAGTCTGCTATCTTGCCCAGATTGGTCACAATTTTGTTGGAAATTTTGGGAGGTGGGTAACCATATATAGAGGTGTGCATTGGCACCACCACCTAGTTGTAGATTTCATAAATGAAATCTTTCGCCTTGTCTTTCCAAATTTTCAAATGATAAATGTGTATGGGTTCAACACTACTTGGGGTCCAGCTCTAGCCCATCAGTGAAAAAGGCGTCATAAGACATACAACGTCCATAATGTAAGTCGACATGAAAAATTGGCTTGGTTGCCCCTTTTCTCTTAGTGACTGATATCTTGCAATCTCTTGAACCAAACTGTCTGACAATATCTTGGCCCAATCAAAAGAATATCCCTCTGCTATTGAGTGCATAATAGGTACCCACGGTAAAAAGAAATGGGTTGTGTTTTCCTTACCGTAGAGTCTACACATCATCATTTCTATGTACATTATGTGAGGTTCTAGTGCAACAATTGGGTATATACCATGGTAATCGGCTCTGAACTTCTCGGGGCGAGAGTACTAGTCTTTAATTAAATCAAGAAGGTTTTTTTTCGTATTGGTCACACTCATTCTTGTTAAAATCTGCTAGGAAGCTGGCATTGTAAACGAAATTGGATACGTGAGACAATTTGTACATCACCTGTAGATGTTTTGGCCTAAAGACCCAACTGTGACCTTTTGTGAATTGAAAATGGTTCTGGTATGGATATCCACATTCTCCAACACCCAATCGATCATATCGTTTTAGGGCAAGAACCTAGGGCTTGTCGCTATCTTATGCAGTTCTGACTGGGCAACAATTTTGTATTTTGGTAGCTAGGTCCTCCGTATCATCATCACATGATTCATTTGGGAAATTGACCAATTCATACTGCAGAATATTGAACACTTGCGTCCAAGATTTAACGACATCTATGCTTCTGGGCGAGGTGTCGAAAAGGATATCTGTGTTCTAGCTCGATCCTTCACCAGGCGCTTTAGCTGCTTTTCGAGGAGCCATGATATCAGGTTTCAGAGCTCTGTTATCTATTCAAAGGAAATGCACAAAGTTTACTACCTTGAAAACTTACTGCTTAGTGAAAACACACAATGAAATCTGAAATTCAATATCCTTTTCCTTTAATTGCGTCGATTTGCCAATACTTCTACCGACACAATATTTACTTTTCCTTAATGAATAATATTTCGATGGTGGTCTAGGATCTCACTTGGAATGATTGCCATAAATCAACTATTAATGTCATTAATTTTTGGGAAAAGCACAGATGAAATTTGAATTTATCCAAGCCATTAATTAGTGAAGGATTAATTACGTGATAATCATCGTTAATGCGTCAGTTAATCACACTTACCATTAATAAAATTTCGCGACTTCGACTATCGGGATATCTTATGACATTTCAAGGTATAATCCTCGAAATGCGAAATCACAATGAGATTAATTAATCGTTATTCATTTTTAATTATTAATTAATATGGTTTAATGCTTTAAGACAATTTCGTGACTTCGACTATCGGGAATTTGATAGTCGTTGCATGCAGGATTCCCGAAACGCGAAATCGCGACATGATTAATTAACCATTAATCATTCTTAATCCTTAATTAGTCTGGTTTAGAACTTAAGACAATTTCATGATTTTGGCTATCAGGACTTTGGAATTGTTGTATGTTGAAATGCATGCATTGCGAAACTCCGAAACCCAATTTCTCGAATGTAGTCTTTTAGTTATTTGACTCGTTAACGAGTAGGCGGCTCCATAATTATTAAGAGATTAGGATCATTTGATTTAATGGGAGACTTCATCGACGGTGAGAATTAAGCGCACGTTGTTTTTATTGAAACGAGAATGAAATCTATTAAAGTCTAAAGTTATATATATATATGTGTGTGTTCCAATAAGTGGAATGAAAGGTAGGGAGAAATGCCTTGGAAGTCAAGTAATGGATAGCCCAGAGGTATAGTACTTCTCTGGATGATTGTACCTGCCCGAGACACAAGAGAACACACTTTGCAATGATAAATGTTAGTTGGATCAACAAGTTAATCTTGTTGTCCCTATTTTGCACCAATAGATATCAGCTTATATTAGCAAATAAAACATCTAAAATCAACATATAAATATCTAGATTAGTTAAGTAAATCAACATTAAATTTAACAATGAACATAGGCTGAAACATGGCACTTAAGAAGCTATATAAGATGGTTGTTATAATGTGTGTTTTCTGTAGACAATTGCATCCTTATGGCTGTAGCATTCAGTGGAAAGCAACAACAAAATCAACCATGAAAATTTGCCAAGAACTAGCTCAAAATATGCGCCCTGGTTAGTAGAGCAAATGAGCAAACTTAGATAGTTAGTCTAGGGTTAGTTTATAAGTTATGAGAGTGTTAGTAGCTAGGGTTATGCATCTCTAATGGTTGTCGGTTAAATTTTATAAAAGAAATTAGAGTGTTGGGAGAGAGGGGACGCCCTAGTGGGGGGAGACTCCTCTTGATGAGACAAATCAACTTCAACCAAGAGAACTTTCAAAAGGTAAAAAATTACGTTTCCCAAAGCAATGATTTTATATCTCCAATGCAAAAAAAAGTATGACTAGTGCCTTTACTATTGGGTTAATAGAGTCAAAGGAGCTTATAGAAGCTACCTCCTTGAGGGTGTAAGCCCTTTTACTTCCCAAGGCAAGTTTCTCTAGGCTAGAGTTTAGGCTATGATAGTGTATGCCCTTACAATTCTCTTAGCAAACCCTTGTCTAAGAAATAAGATGAAGCATAAAGTGATGAAGACTAATGTGGGGGTGTATGCCCTTATACTTCCCACCTAATTCCTAACACAATAACCTTGAATTGAAACAAATGATAGCAAGAGAGTAAAAGCCATACCAATTCAAGGAAAAATGCCAAGATAATCCACCACAATATAAATAGAATAACCTTCCAAGGATAGCACATCACATCTTTCATCAACCATTCATAAGTATAGCCATACACAAGTGCACAAGAGCTAAAAGTTCCAAGAGAGCCGAAAATTTCAGACCAAGTTTCTCACAAGAGGGAGAGTTATGATTTAAAATAAGATCTTATGATCTTTGTTTATACAAAATTTAGCTAACATAGCTTGTCGAAAAAATAAGGAGTAAAACAAAAGATTAGGGGTCGACAAACCTAATATTTCCCCCTTAACAAAGTAATATTAAACAATTCGCTTAAAATTTCACTTTTTGCACAAATTAAATGCTAACTTAGGAAGACGTCACCCTTTAGGGGACGTTTTACCACTTTGAGGAAGTCGTTGGTGTTGGAGAAACATGGATGAGCCTCCAAAGGCTATGTGTCGAGAATCTAGGCACTCATATCATGGTGAAGACCCTTCTCCTCATCAAACATCCACGTGTTAAAGAACCTAACCACCATGCCCTAGCCCGCAAGATCACGACGTTAAGCTAAAAAATGGGACGTTTTTCCCCCTCTTGGGCAAATTGTTTGGCAAATAATGGGTGGCCTAGGTTGTCCAAATCATCATCAAGGGCGTCCAAGTCATCTCTCTCTTATCTGACATGTGGGCCCTTCACATCCAACTTGTGGGATTGTAGCCCCATGGAAGCCCAAGCTAGGCTTGTTCCCCCAAAACTGTCCACCAGCTAGGTCCCGTGAAGATAAATGAACACGCCCTCCATGGATCTCAAGTCATAACATCATGATAAGTGGATCAAATCAATAAATAAACCAACCAATCATGTGCATCAAAGATCACTATATCAAACAATTAACAACTCAAAGACACTATGCAACTTATCAAGATTAAGTATGGGAGGGTTGACGAGGTGTTCTATTGGGTAGGTCTTGCCCTAAGTTAAGGAGAACTTCCAAGAGATCCCTCTCTAAGCCATGTAAATTTGATGAGGTGGATGGGGTCAAGACCCAATGGGCATAGGGCTCATGACATACAAGGGGTCGTAGTGTCTCATTCAAAGGTGCCTTGTAGAGGGTGTGTGGTACCTTCGTCCACAATGCACTTTTTCCAAGCCTGACAATTGCCTTTCATCTTTCTTTCTTCATTTTATTTCAGTAATAGCATAGGAGATATGTAAGGTCACTGCCTTGACGTGGTGACAAGGTGATGGAAATGTGACCCACAAACACCTAATGGAAATGAGAAGGTTGGCTCATGATGACACCCCCATTCTCTCATCCATGCAACTGAAAGACATTGCCCTGGTTTGGTGACCAGATGATGGCAATGTCATACCACTAGATATCCATGGATGTGATAGGTCGACTCGTGATGAGACCTCCTATCCTTCAACTAACCTTTTAAGCATTTTATTTTATTGTGGGTCCATTTTATTCAAACATAAGTGTTTCACTACTTTCTTGGGTGATCCCCGGGGGAAGCATCTGGAAGGTTTATATAAGGATTTTATCTTTTACCCAACACCAACCCCTCCGGGCCTTTAGCCCCTTCTTTGAACAGAATGAGGGACAACCCCTTCTTGAGTCAATACACCGAAAATCCAAAGAGATAAGGAAACATGTGGGAATAATGATGGAAAGCGATAAGTATGGTTGGGAATGGTACGATGGCTCATCAAGGGAGATCCCAGTATTAAACCTATCCCCAAGGAAAACCACTTACTAGGGCACAATGTCAATCACCAAGGTGAATCATGGAAAAAGGCATAATGTCCAAGAACATATCATGAAATGTAGATTAATCTAAGATACAACATAATCAAATGGCTTAAATATTGAAATGATGCTCACCATAATACTGACTTGTACCTCATGGATCAAGGCCCACTACCTTCCAAAAGTCAACTGGTGTGGTGGATGCCATCTATAAACCTGTGACCATCTGTGGTGGTGAGTGGGTTTTCCATCTGTGCAAAGGGTACTGCTAGTCATGTAGTCACTTGACACTCCATATCTACAACATGAGGGCCTCGAGACATGATCTCCTTAGTTATCCACAAAATGGGGATAACATCTGGCTCCTACTTGGGGACATGTGCTCACCGTAGAGTACATGAGAACCACAACATCTCCTGGTAGACCTGTTCCTACAAGGAAACATCAAACTATCAAGTGCAGGATGGCATACTCATCCTTGTTCTGATATGATTATAATCAAAGCCAACTAAGCTAGAAAAACAAAACTTTGACATTTAAAAAAATAAAATTCCAAGCTAAGCATGAAATCAATATGCAAGTAGAGAAAAATGAAAAATGAAATGCATCTAAACTAATATAGGCAATCAAGATGCAAATGTAAGGAATCAAAATGACTTAACTACTTACCTGGGGCATGGGCCCTGAAGAAGTCATGTGACCTGAATGTGAGTTTGGAGAAGAGTCCCATCTACTGGTAGTGGCATCTTTCTCTCATCTAATGTTGTCAGATAATATCTTTCTTTGTTAGACTTCATCCTGATGATGTAAGGGCCAAGCCATGAATTGTTGTCTTTTTGGTGATATGTGGGCTTGCCCTTTCTTTTGTCCCACATGAGCACAAGACATCCTTCACCGAAATCGATTCAACATGTACTCTCATTGTATGGAGGCTCCGTGCCGACTGTCTCTTTTACGATTCCTTCATGTTTCTCACCTTCTTCTTGCATAATATGAATAGATACCGACTCCTTCTTATGGTACTGTGCAACCTTCTTTTTATCTGTCTATGGGAGAAACATCTCTACTGCATCTTCCTGCATGAAGGGTAACTTGGATGGACCATACTCAAAAACATGTGGAGGTATATCATGGTAGTGTTCACTGAAATAGTTGGGCCCCCTCAGATTCATTACATGTGTGTCTTTATTTTCCCTGTTATGCAGGATCTCATATGTGCCATCGCCCATGGGAATATATGCATGTGTAAGGTCCATGCTAAGAAAACCTCCAAGTGATGAGGATCGGGTCATCGATAAGAGAATTCCCCATGCATCAGGTACATCGATCGCCAATATGTCCATGAGGATGCTGATATGTGGAAAATCTATCAGAAATACCTCAACGTCTTCACATACTCCCAAGACATTAACACTTATTGAATCAATACCACAAGCATTTACATAAGGTCGGGTTGTCTTCAAACCAAGTTGTTTCATCACCTTCAAGGATATGGTTGTCTTCAAACCAAGTTGTTTCATCACCTTCAAGGATATGACATTTGTTGAGGCCCCCTAATCGAGCATGTAATTGTTCAGGCAGATGACATTTATGCCTAATGACAGATAGAAAGGAGGGTTCTTATCTCTTGTTGATCAAGATACATAGTGTTTAACATGATGGGAGGATCCTCCTTCTCAGCTAGTACCTGTAAGATTTTCAAAATTTACCTTTTCACAGAAAAGATCTTAAACGTATTTGTCATTAGGAACGTCATATTCAGTTTTCCAAACATGTTTGCAACATCTATACTCAACTAAATGTCATATGTAGGAGTTGGCTTAGGAAGCAACTCACATACCGGTGGTGGAGCCACCTTCTTTGCTGGTGAAAGAGGAGTATCAGGCTGTGACGGAGGGGTGAGATCGGAAGAGCGGTT
>CBVK0100097423.1:0-32752 GCA_900067695.1 Picea abies
TTTACAATCTTTGTACATTTTCACTCATTAATAGAAAATTGTGTATTACTATATCTCTGTGTTTATGGTTGAATAAATGATACATTTCTGTTATATTATTGGATATCTGAGATATATCTGTACATTTATTTATTATATCTCTTCTCTCATTTCATGTCGAAAAAAATCTGGATCAGTGGTATCAGAGCAGGCTGCTCTTGATCGTTTTTCAGTGCATGTCCCCGACGAAGTCTGAGTATAGCAAGTTGGGTCTTGACCTTGTCTCTCTTGAAGAAAATCTCTCTCACATGTCCAAGAAACCCTCCATGGTAGAAGAAAAGAAAAAATATAGAGCAAATTTGTTGGCACACATGGGCAGATCTAGGGTTAAAGGCTTCAACATCACACCAACAAAACCCTAACTACCAACCCTTTCGGCAACACCTGCAAAGCAGATGAAGTATCGCCTGAGTTAGAGGAAGGGGTGGTTGTAGGAATCAGATGTATGCAACCTTAGTTGGGACATAGATCTGTGATTGTAACACCTTAATAGAGCACTTAGCAGTTATAGTTCATTAATATTCAGCCTTAGTTTACAACGCAGATAACCATAACAACAGATCAACGTAGTATTCACACAGATCCACTATATTCAAGTACCAAGCATATCAACACAAATCAGATATAGTATCTTATTCACATCATTAGGCACTAAGCTATCATATCAGATTCATCTAACATACATCAGTGCACTAAGCATTAATCATATGAATAATGAAACAACCACAATGCACAAAGCAACCATAACACAAGATATATGTGGTTCACCTCCAGCTTGGAGCTATGTCCACCAACTCTTCTTCTCTTTTATTGCCTTCTGTCAATATTATACATGCACAGAGCCACAAGATATTACTCCACACTCTTCTTCTCTTTTATTGCCTTCTGTCAATATTCTACATGCACAGAGCCATGAGATCTTACTCCGCATAGGATAGGAGATCTGCGCACACTTCGCTAGATCCTCCTTCCCTGAGTTACAACACAAAGCCTTTCCATAGTCTCTTACAATCACTTGCACTTAGCTCTGCAAGTTTTCGACATAGCATGCACGAAGCATTTACAATTTGTACTTAGCACTTAGCAAGGTACCAAAAACCTCCTTTTTCTTACATCGCCTAGACTTCTATTTATACATTACAAAAAGGGCCTAAACATGGGTAAACCCATGGGCTGACATCCCCATACCCATTACATAGCCCCAAACCCAAAAAGCCCTAAACAAGGGGCCGAGATCCTGCGATCTGCGCTTCGACTTGCGCTCTGCCTTCGACAGCCTATCGAAGTCCCAAAATAGGTCAATCATGACCAAGGATTCTCAAAACTTGGTCAAGGGCTAACAAGCAAATAAACAAAATTTCCTCACATCCATCATAGTAGGGCTGAACATTTATGATCACATAAAAAAGTAAAAGAAAATGATCTACACGCATAACATAAATTTGACAGAGTGATACATGGGAAACACAAATAAATATAATGATAGATCAAACTCAAATACTTTATATGAAGAAAAACTGGGTTACAAAGTACAATCGAGACTGCTCCCAAAATAACCCTCTTGGAGTTTCTAAGAAATATATAGTTCAATACATATTCTATGAAATTTAAATGTGTTTTTCATAATGACTGGTATTAGGGCTCCCACGGACCATAAATAAATTATATATAAGAATGAATTTTGTATAAAGAAGAAAGTGGGCAACGAAAGACAACAAGACTTGGTAAGAAGAAAAAGGAAACTATCAGTCTTCGGTTAAACCTTTATATTTAAAGAGGTTGAGTAGCTGGACGAATAACTTGATAACGACAAAAATATTTGATTAGTATGAACTTAATATGATGGTATATCATGTTTCTCACTTGCTCGTCGATGCCCTTTTATGGATTTCATTGATGGTTACAGGAGCCATCTCAACTGCCCTTTGCCCTTCATCAGTAAGTTTGTTGACATCCTTTTAAAAAAAATCCTTGATGTAGCTTCTCATTCATGCCACGTTGATTTCATGCCAGATTTTTATATTCAAGAGTGTGCCTTCCATGTCCCTTATATCAATAGAAATATTTCACAAAGCTTCTTCAATATATTGATTTTTCATTGAATATTTAGCCAACCCGTTTTCCATGTCATCTTCACTATATTCAAGAATGCCATATAATTTTTCAAATGATAACCATTTAAAGATCTAAACTTGTTTGTCAAAGGATTTCTTGGTTAATAACAATGAGTTGAGAATCAATTTGGGGTATTGGACCTCATTGATGCTCCCATCTAGGTCTATCTTAGTCATCCTTTTGAATAATTCTTCTCTCTTAGTTATGGCCTGGTTGCATGCTTGGATAATAATATTCTTAACATTTTCCTTCCAGCCTACATTTAGTTGTTTTAGCTGGTTCAGAGAAAGGATATCCTCCTCTCTTCTTCTAAAATCTATCATATTGGTAACTTTAAAACTGAAGGGTACAACCACGTCAAGGTAAAAACCTTCTTCATTTTTCAAATATTCCTATAAATATTCATGGAAGGCATGTGCCCTCGTTCCAAAAGAGACCATGCTATTTGACATATCCCATGCCTCTATAATTAATTCCATTCTTTTCTTAATGTTCTTCTCCACATATCCCCTGGTTGATGTGAGAAGGATTGTCGATCCTTTCGATTTTGTTGCAGGTTTGGTAGACTTGATCATTGCTAAAAGACTAGATAGTACTGGAAGAGGCATTACAACTTCCTCTGATTCTTTGATTCTTTCCTTTAAGATGACATCCTCTACTTCAAGGCCTCCAATATAATTATATATATCATCTCCAGTTTCTCGATGAATTTGGGAAATTTTGGAAGGCCACATGTTCTGTAGGTTGATCTCTGAACAAGATTTTCCCTTTTTATTCTTTACATCTCTTTTCTCAGTAATTATTTTTTTGGACTCGTTGTCAAAAAGAACGCTATGAAATACAAAATAATCTTCCTCATCGAAGGTCTCTCTATCAATTATTTCCATCCGAGGATTCTAGTGATCTATGTTCTCTGGCTTATCAGCATTGGGGAACACCTTTTCAATGTCAATCTTGAGTTTCATATCCTCAAGGGAGAGGTCGTGAATGTCGCTTTCACCTCGAGGTTCCTCCTCTTCTTGCACAATGGTTTTTCTTTTCTTCCTCAAGGGAAGCTTGTGGGAACTTTCAATTTTTCCCGAAGGAGGGTTATTATCTCCTCCTCTGCCTGAAGAACTGTGGGTTACTTTATTAATTTGATGGGTAGTTGGAGCACTATTCCAAGATGTTGTACTCTTTGGAGTGACTATTGGGGATTGGGCACTCTTCTCACCTGGACCTTTTCCTCTCTGTTTGTATGACTCATTGGTGTTGATTATCATTTCCATGTCACCAACATCGTGAGCGAGAGTTTATGAGACATTATCGTCTTCTTCATTTAGAATATCATTAATGAAATAATTGTTGAAGCCAACTGCTAGTAGATGTTCTACAAAAATTTTGCTAGGGTTGAACCATTTTACTCTTTCAACATATTTTATATTCAAGATGTGGAAATGGCCTGTGAATTCATCAATCTTTTTCATATTTCTAAATATGAAGTCCCCAATTTTCCAAGGTAGAGTTATGAATTGTTTTTTTTCTCTTTTCATGGAAAAAATGCAACCAATAGTTGTATTTCCGAGCTATTTCAGTAAAAAACATTTTTTCATATTTGTGACATGGAAGAAAGGAAGGACTTTCCTTGGAACCAAAAATCCTTATAACATTATATTTCTACATTTTTTTCAGCGTCCCTTCCTATCCAAGAACTTACTCGCATGGCCATACACTCAGAGAGTGTCCTTTCCAAACAACAAACCCTTAAAAAATGAGGCAAAATCATTAAAAACTTCATAAAAATGTTGGGAGGCCTTTTTCCTCCATAATGTTTGATACCAGAAAGTTATTGGGTCGAATTCACAGTTTACCTTGTTACACACAGATAATCTTGGGAACTGACATCAATTTGATATCACGAAAACCATATAAGATGACATAAATAATTTCTTCTCCTTGTTGTATTGAGACAATTGGGAAGAGAATTAAATGGAAATCAACTTTCCCCAATCAAAGATGGCTTGTTCTTTGATCGTAAAATATAGAATGTTTAGAATCATGTGGAGATGTTGGCCGTAGTTTCTTGTCCGATTATCCTCATGAAAATCCAAGAAGTTTCCCAAAAAGGATTTTTAAATGGACTATCTTGCAATCTCGTGATGTCCTTGGGGAGGGCTGCTAGGTTCTCCAGGAATTTAGGTAAGAGGTATAATACATTTTCATGCTTCTTTAAGAATTCTGTACAATCTTCTCCCTTGAAGAAAAGCATTGCCTCGGGAAGTATCAACATCTTACAGAATACCCGAGCCGACATAAAGACAAGGGAATGGTCCCACAAATGTATAGTCTGTTGGCTTGGAATATATCACTCGATGCACCAAGTGACCAACTCCTTATGGTCAAATATTTATGGGACACAACCTACGCACACAATTCCAAACGTCTATATTACTTCCTTCTAGGAAGAAGGGGATGATTAGTAGGAATATGCTTTGGATGACTAAAAGATCTAGTCCTCGCACCCAAAAATATTCAAGTTATCTCCATAGAACTGTTGTCTAGTTGCTACCATAAGTTGGCGAGAAAGTTCCTTTTCTCCAAATAATGTTTAAAATGAATGCTTGAGGGGGATAATATAATCCTCCGTAAACATTGATTTAATGTGTTTTAATAGGGGATATCCTCGATCCCTTTGCTTATTAATGACAATACTTTCAAACTTGCATGATGAGTTGTTAGCATTCAAAGAATAGTAAATGCACATTGGGAAGAGCATGAGGGTGGCAGGGGGGGACAAGAGAAAACATGATTTGAGCCTTTTGTGAATTTGAGAACTGAGGAACCCATGAGTCCATGATGACATAAGTAAAAATTGGTTAAGTATAGAATGACACGGTGGGTGAATAGACTCATCATAGGAGGAATGAGACTTGGAATTTCGGGGAGTCCAGGGGTCAAAATGTAGATCAATTTTTTTTTGAATGAAATATGTATATCACAGAACATGGGGTATGACAGTTTGACCCTACCAACCTAAGAACCCTCGATCGTAATATCGGCTAAGTATGGAACAACATGACGGTCGATCCGACTCATGATGTGAGGTTACAGATGGAGGTGAGGATTCGTAAGTTTGCCAACCCAGGAACCCATCATTCTAAAAAAATTACTTAGTATAGAACTATAAAGGGAAAGTATAAGGAAAAAAGAAAAGGGAAAAAATGTGGGTAATTATAGAAGAGGGAAAAGAAATGGAGAAAATAATTTTGGAATATAGAAAATGGGAGGGAAAGTTCAGAAGTGGTAAATGAACTCAACAAGACCCCACTAGTTGAAACTCAGTGCCCCATATCCAATCCAACTAATGGTTCATCCATTTGAGCCCAGGTTTGAGTTTTATCGCAAGTTCCAACTCACCTCCTCAAGCCATTCAGAGACATGTCGACAATTTGGTCCATGGGCATAAACTCCAAACCAAGCAACAAAAAAAAGTTATGTAATCTCCTACACATTTGTTTTTCCAAGGCCCACATGACTACACTACCCATAATTTCCTAGCGTAGTGTTATTCAAAATTGACCTATCGTTAAAACATTGCACTATGCCTCATTGAGCAAAACCCTAGCACTAGAGGTCCTCCAAAAAACAATTTTCCAGTTAACGAAATGACAATAGATGGTCCCCACTAGCTAAAGCATTGGTGCCCTGGATCCAATGCAACTGAAGGTTCATCCATATGAGTCCTGGTTTGAGTTTTATCGTGAGTTGCAACTCACCTCCTTAACCCATTTAGGGACATGTCGACAATTTTCTCCAGGGGCATAAAGTCCAAACCGAGCAACATAACTAAGTTATGTTAGCCCCTGCATGTTTTTTTTTTCAAGGCCCTTGTGACTACACTACCACAATTTCCCAACACAGTGTTCTTAAAAATCGACCTCTCGTTTAAAAATTGCACTATGACTCATTGAGAAAAACCCTATTTCCACAGATCCTCAAACAAACAATTGTATGAGCAACAAAATGACAGCAAATGGGCCCAACTAGCTCAAACTCAGTCCCTCGGATCTAATGAAACCAATGATTCATCCATCTGAGTATCGGTTTGAGTTTTACCACGAGTTGCAACTCGCCTCCTCAAGTCATTCAGGGACATTTCAACAATTTGGTTTGGGGAAATAAAATCCAAAACAAGCAATATAACAGATATTCGTAAGCTCCCACATGTCTATTTTTCCAAGGGCCACATGATTACACTACCCACAATTTCCCAACACAGTGTTCTTAAAAATTGACCTATGTAATGTCCCCACTTTGGGACATCATCACAATGCGGAGGTTTATGATGACTAGAGTAGCCAGATGGGTATTATAGCAAGTACATAGATTATTGAGAGGCATTGTGTGGTCCATCTTTCATTTCTCTTCATATCTCATCATTATGATCCATTCTGCACAGGTTGGATTTGGTTCCATTGCATTCCGATGATTTCCATGATTTTGACTATTTTGAGCTATAAGTCAATTAAATTCACTGAAGAGGTCATTTTGGGAACATTACTTGGAGGAACCTCTTAGTGTAATAGCCATTGGAATTGGGAGGAGAAACACTACAAGATGGGATGGCTAGAAGTGACTTTTAGTGGCCGGGGAAACCACCAGGAGAGATAAGGCACTTTTCAGAGGTAAAAAGGTTAATTAATTAAATATTAATAAAATGAAAGTCACTTGGAGGGACAAGGTGAGCCAAAAAGTATAAAGGAAAGGAAAGGGCCTCTACTCATTCATTCATGTATGTTTATCTTTTGGATTTATGGCTTCTAGAAAGAGGGCCCATCTCTTGGGGGTTTTGAGGGTAGTGACTTAACAAACCCTAGAGGATGATTCAATGGTGAAAGATTCCACCTAGCTTGTCCTAAGCTTGGTCTCGGAGATGAAATAATCTCCCACACCATTCTAGCTCAGTTCTACATCAGTGCAAGAGGTTTCTGCATAGGCAAAGGCACATGAAGAGAAGGAGGGTGCACCATTGGGGGTTTCTAGCAAGGGGGGTGCACCATCCTTGGAGAGAGATTCGTTGTAGGATATTGGCAGGGCTTTTGGAGATTCTATCACTTGGGTTTTCATTGCAGGGCCTTGGACATCAGATCTAGTCCATTCATGAGGAGTTTCAGGTGTTATTTGATTTATTATATGAATGGGACGAATTGAAGGAGAGGGGAAAACTTCAGAAATTGGTTTCAATCATTTTCTAGCTCATATATTCACCATTTCGGTTGGGATTTCACCAGGGAGGTAACCAAGCCCCGATCTATCATTTTGGATATTTTTAGGATGTTTGGAGGCCTCATTCATCCAGGCCGAATTATTAGGGTTTCAAGCATCTAAGGGGGCACACCATTCAGTGGAGAAGTTTTAGATCTACAGGGTTTGAGAGTGGATTTGGATATTTGGACACCTGGGTTGTTCTTTCCATCACTCGATCTACTGTTTGGCATCTTTCTTGGGGTGATTGGACACTTTTGGCAGGAGGGCCAAATTATTGAGGCTATTCAGGGTTCCAGCAGGACGTGGAAGCATCTAGTTAGGGATTCTACACTTGATACGACCTATCTATACCTTGGCATTGGTCTTCATCTCTTATCCATCCTTTTTAGGATTATTTTGTATTATCGAGAGATTTTTGTAGCATCTCTATTATCTATTTTCATAGCCATCTATTGAGCATTCCAGATTGACATCTCCATTGTAGTAGGTTCTTCTATCTTATGAATAAAAGAAGATTTGAGATGTTTTGGCTTGTCTATCATATTGCATATGGTTGAGGTATGTTCCATGGTTATATCTTCTTGTTTATATCTGCATACACACATATAAACACATCAGTAAAACCCTAAGCGTAACTGTAAGAAAAGTGTTTGACAAAAAACCACAACCAGAAAAGTTTTAAAAAGACACCAAAACCGTGATGATCCTTTCATAATGGCTTGGGATCATTACAATGGTATTAGAGCTTAGATTCCTGGCAGCCAGTGGGAATTAACACATACATACAGAGCCATAAGGAGATATGGATAGGATGTGCCTTGAGATATCATGTTTGGAGATCATTTATCATGGACTTAGTGAGGAAACTAAGGCTATAATAACCTTCCCATAGTATGCAGCCTATAGAAATCCCCATTGGAGCGAAGAGGATATTTTACATGGGATCATCATAGCAAATAAAAAGAGAAAAGAAGCAGCTAGATGATGGGAAGAATATAGAGATCCCATTCCCATTAGGAGCACACAACCTTGCCACTATTGCAAGGGGCTGTGGGAACTAGATCATAGGTGCAAGGGTAAGGATCAAAAGAACACTATTGAGGCACACTATGACAGTGATGATGAGATGTGTGAGGATGTAGCGATAGATGCTGATTTGGGACAGTCTGATGATGATAGTGACTCTTTCACAGAGGCTAGTGATAGTGACTCTTGTACAGAGGATGATGCTACTAGCACACTTGAGGAGGATGATGACCCTTGTATAGTGGATAGGTAGCTAGATGGAGAGGACGATAGCACCAGTGTCTCAACAAACATGTCACATACCATTGATGACCTTACGCCTCAACAAAGTGTTGACACTAGTGAGGAGTCACACGTGTTATCACCTAGATATGATGAGCTTCCTATGATAGACATGACACATATGTCATCCTTCCAAAAACCTCTGATAGAAACGTCACATGAGGAGGGAAGTAGCATGTCAGATAGGGTTGATGAGACTTGTGTGAGGGATGCACACCACATATATGTAAATCCACTGATCCAAAATTAGATACAGGGAGTATAGAAAGTGGACCTTACACATATAGATCAACCAGAGGAGATTGAGTCATAGTTTTTGGAGACTCCATTAGTTAAGAAGATTGTGGATGTTGACAGGTGGATGGGACATCCACTTCTAGGATTGGCCTACATTGATGAGGATACACTCTTTAGCAACTAGGATGACCATAGCATGTGTCTGGATACATCTATATGGGATCCAAGAACTGATGATAGTAGCATGGTGAGTGCAAAGGAGGATACGATTCCTCATACATGATATAGTGTGATTAAGGGGGAGATAGCATATAGTGATGGGATGCAATGGCATACAGGGGTACCCATCAGCATGGTAGACAGTGGGCATTTCAATAGGTTATCTTATGCAGAAAGTGTTTTTGGGGGCTCCAGAGTTGACTCTAGTAGGAATGACACTAGCAGTGAGAGGTTTGAGATGGCACCTCAACATGACCATGATCAAGATTCACACCACTTAGGAGCACAGTTGAGAGTTAGTGAGGCTATGATCATGGTAGCCACTAGACGTATTGATGACATGCATGTAGTGATGGTAGATTACTATGTGAGAGCATTAATGGCACATTTTATTTTAGATGAGGGGATTGCCATGGATGATTTTCATACTCTCAGGGAGAGAGTACTTGTGATGAGGACTGCCTACCAACAGTTGTTGACAGATAGGGATGATCTACTGAGGTTTGGTGAGATGTATCATGAGGCTTTGAGGGAGCAAGAGTTGGAGATGGACCAAATCAATCAGAAGTTGGAGAGAACTCGAGGATTCTTGAGAGGCACATAGACAACCCTTCAAGAATCAGAGTCTAGATCATATGAGTCTCTTGAGGAGATTTGTCAGAGATCCACTTCATCTATCTTAGTAGACACTCAGACATATCATTCAGTCACATTGATAGGAGATGTTGATGATCTAGAAGAGGAGCACCAGTCGATGGAGGACACTTCCATTTGTGTTTCGAGAGTTGTTGACCTCCATATAGAGGTTGATCCAATAGTATTGTAATGTCCCCCGACCGTCATCCCACTGGTCGGGTAAACACTACTGTGCGGAACAACATCATTCTCATACTTAATTAATAACATGCATTTAAGTCATATTAAACACATTTAACTCAGAGTAAGCACAAGATTACTGCTAACATAAATAATCCATGTCATTAACAATAATTCATATGCACAACAAAATACATGATACATATAAGCAACACATGCATGCAAAACATAATATTAAGCATAAGATGATACTTATATTTGAAACCGTGGTAATTCCACCAACCATGTGTAGTCCTTCCATGAACCTCCCAGACTTATACCACGCTACTCATCATGTTCAGTAGTGGGTCACCCCCGAGCTGGGACTAAGCTCCACCCAAGGCAAGGAATGCTAGTCTAGGTTGAGGTTACAGGGAAAACTGCACATAATAACCAGTAGGATTCTTCCTAGGATTCCTTCTTATGTCCACTACTCACAGACTCTCATTCCCCACATGCCTGTTCCACCTGGGAGTATACACCTTCACAAACACAGTCCATCAGTGCTTCACCTCCCTCTCTGGGTCTTGACAACAAGTCGGATCAAGAAGTCTTAGAGCTCCGTAGCTGGTACTGGACTCTCTCTGGAAGAATACCACTTCCTAGTAGACTCCTTCACCTGGAAATAACTTCTCATAGGATTGAAAGACTACCTCTTCAACTAAGGGCCTTAAAACCTGGTTCTTCATCCTCTTCCAACTCAATTCTTGCATGGTGAGGATAACCACAATAGAAATAGAAATTTGGTTAACTCACGGTGACATCAGCAACAGGAATTTGGGTATGGACATCCAAAACCAGCAATAGTCCACACTAAGACACAACACGGTTCATACATTTACAAGGTGCTCAGACTTCACAGGAGACATGGCTCAGTCCATGATTTTTCCACTAGTTTCAGGGTGCTTGACAAGTAATCAATGCAAAGGTCGATCGCAGAGCTAAACAAAATTCATGAAGGATGGGGAATGGAAAAACGACTCAGGTGGAGAATGGAAAAATCCAAGAGCAAACAATTTTCCCATGAGGGTTTCCTTCATGATGCGTGGGTAAGCAAATGTAGATGCAGAGGCAAAACGGGTTCAGACGAGCATCATGGTGAAATCAGGTAGAGGACGACAGAATGACCAAACCCCCCCACCCCATGGCTGCTGACTTCTGTAGTTTTTTAATTGCATGTGCTTGGGTTGACACATGTCACCCATGAAGCTGCATGCACTCCATCAGCATGCATTCCTCTCCAGGAACTTAGGACAAAACATATATTTCACATGGCTTTTGGAATAATATAAAAATATTATTCCCAAGGACTTAAGTCCCTAGGCTCAACACTTAGCCTCTCTTTCCAACCTTCCAGCCCCCAATCCCTTACCTACTCTGTGGAAGCTTAGTCCCCCATCACTCATTCATCGTGGTCGGCCTACACGCAACGATGTTTATATTTTTTATTAATGTTCTGCATGATTACATATACAAAAGCAGGCTCTCGGCCTTAACACTTAGGCTCTCTGACCTAATAACACATAAGCCCACCAACTTATATAAACTTGGCTCACCATCCTATAAAACATAATTACAATTCATAATGCAAGCTTTATACTTCATAGACTTGATTTACAACAAGGCTTGGCCTTGGGGACATTACAATCCCCTCCCCTTATTTTTGCACTGTTCTCAGTGCAACTTTACACTACATCTGCAAGCTTTTCAAAATTTTCAAAAAGATGTGGGTACTCTACCAGCATAACATCTTCATTCTCCCATGTCACATCCTCAGGATTGTACCAAGTCCACTGGACCTTTACAATCCCTGTAGCTTGATTCTAGATATATTTTTTTTCCTATCCAATATGCGCATAGGATGCACTTGTAGGACACTTTCTTGTTCCACCTGAATCACATTCCAATCAATAACATGATTAGGATATGGTATATATTTCTTAAGCAATGAAACATGAAACACATTATGTATAGTCATGGATGTAGGTAATGCAAGCATATATGCAACTAGCCCAATCCTTTCTAGGATTTCAAATGGCCCACAAAATTTGGCTGCCAACTTGGCGCAACTTCCCAGCATTAGGGAACTCCTGTTAGCTTTCACTTTCAGGAAAAAATGATCACCCACTTTGAACTCTCTGTGGGTTCTGTTCTTATCAGCATAACTTTTCTTCCTGTCCTAGGCAACTTTCAAATTCTGCTTAATTTTTATCATTTGGTCCTCCATCTCCTTGAGCAACTCTGGCCCAACTACTGCTCTATCAGCTGGATTATCCCAGCTCATTGGAGTATTGCACTTTCTTCCATAAAGTTCTTCAAATGGGCTCATCTTCAATGATGCATGATACCCATTGTTGTAGGCGAATTCTACCAAGTGCATGTAGTCTTCCCATCTTGATGGTTTGTCCATCACATACATTCTTAGTATGTCTTATATTACTCTGTTCACCCTCTCTGTCTATCCATCAAATTCAGGATGATAAGATGTACTAAAGTTCAGATTCATTCTGAATCCTTTGAACAATCCTTTCCATAAATTCGAGGTGAATTTCGGGTCTCTATTAGACACAATCATTTTAGGAATTCCGTGCAATCGTGCCACTTCCTTTATGAAAATATCAACAACATTTGTCGCCTTGTGAGTAGTTTTTAGTGGAATAAAATGGGAAGCTTTTGTAAGCTTGTCCACCACCACCATGATCGAATCATGCATCTTTCTTGTTCTGGGAAATCCTGTAATAAAATCCATTGTCACTACTTCCCACTTCCACTTATAAATGGGTAAAGTTTGCAACAACCCTGCTGGGTGCCTATGCTCAGCTTTAACTTTCTGGCACTCCATATATTTGGTGATGTATTCAACAATATCTCTCTTCATACCCAGCGAAAAGTAATGGCTCTTGACCGCTGCTACTATTTTCTGATATCCAGGGTGCCCTGCATAAGGCACATTATGCATCTCCTACAAAATCATCTATTTCAAGCACTGGACATTGGGTACAATTTTTTTTTTCTTGTACATCAATATTCCATCTGTTTCCAATTTATAAATTTCCATCTTCTGTGGCATCTTACCCTACTGTAGCTTGGCTACCAATTCTCTGTATTGTAGATCTACATTTGCAGCCTCCAGAATTCTGCTTTTAATATCAGTCTGATACATACTAATGGCTGTAGCATGTAATTCATGCACCCTCCTGCTGAGTGCATCAGCCACTTTATTCTCCTTTCCTTTGATATGCTTGATCTCAAAGTCATACTCACATAGAAATTCCAGCCACCTACTTTGTCTAGCATTTAAGGTTGGCTGATCAAACAAATATTTCAGACCATTATGCTCTATTCTGAGTTCAAAACTCCTTCCCATGAGGTAATGTCTCCATTTCCTCAGAGCGTGAATGATTGTTTCCAACTCCAAATCATGAGTGGCATAATTCTTTTCGTTCTCTTTCAACTTCCTGGACTAATAACAGATTACAAATCCATTATGACTGAGAACTCCTCCCAACCATTCTTTACACGCATCTTTTCACACCATGAAATCCACATTTGGATCTACAATCCTAAAGATTGGAGTGCTGGTTAACAACTTCTTCAATCGATTGAAACTTTTCTCACACTCTTTAGTCCACTGAAACTTTTTCTCCTTCCTTTGCAAGGAAGTGACAGAGTGAGCTATCTTTGAGAACCCTGCTATAAACCTTCTATAATAGCCCGCTAGACCCATAAAGGATCTAACTTCCACCACATTCCTTGGCATTGACCATCCTCTTATAAACTCAACCTTCTTAGGATCCACGACAATCCCTTCTTCTAAAATAATGTGCCCCAAGTAATGGATCTGCCTTTGATAAAACAAGCATTTTCTCAACTTGGCATACAACTAGTGTTATCTCAACACTTGTAGCACCATCCTCAGGTCTTGTTCATGCTCTTCCTCTGACTTGGAATACACCAAAATGTCATCTAGGAAGACTATGAAAAACTTGTCTAGATAGTCCCTGAATACACCATTCATCAAGCACATAAAAATAGCAGGTGCGTTCGACAGCCCAAATGGTACCACTGTGAACTCGTAATGACCATACCTTGTTCTAAAGGCATTCTTGCTGATGTCTTCATCCTTTATTCTTACTTGGTGATATCCTAATCTGAGATCTATCTTCGAAAATATTTTTTCACCTTTCAACTAATCGAAAAGATCGTTGATCCTCAATAGAGGATACTTGTTCTTGACAGTTACTTTGTTCAACTGTCTGAAATCGATGCACAATATCAACGTTCCATCCTTCTTCTTTATGAATAAGATCGGGGAACCCCAACATGACACGCTTGGGTGAATGTACCCTTTCTTTAAAATCTCTTCAAGCTGCATTTGCAACTCTTTCAACTCTGGCCTACTCATTCTATAAGGATCTTTCGACACTGTAGCTGCTCCAGGCATCAAATTTATAGAGAAATCGATATCTCTCTTCGGAGGTAGTCTGGGTACCTCCTGAAATGCATCTTCAAATTCTGTTAGTACAACATGGTCTCCAATATTTGAGACTTCATCTCTGGATGATTCCTTCACACAGGCTACAAGCAATTCATATCCTTTCACGTAGCACTTTTTCAACTACATTGCTGAGATTTCTCTAACAACCATAGCTCTGGGAATTCCTTGGACTATTTTCAGATTCCCCTCCTCATCCAGGCATGTAAGTTCCTTATTACAACAGTCCATGAGGGCATGGTGCTGGTCCAACCAGTCCATCCCAATTAAACAGTCATAAGAGCCTAAAGGCAGAATATTCAATTCAGCCTTCATGCTCAATCCCTTCATGTCTACTGGACAGGACTTAACCAACTCAGTGAATTTTCTCTTGGTTCCTGTAGCCAACTGCACTAACCAAGAATTTTCATGTTTTCTTCTTGATAAATGCAAACTTTCCACCACTCTAGGGTCTATATAACTATGGCTAGCCCCTGAATCAAGTAAAATAGTAAATGGTTGGTTTTTGATCATACCTTCTACTTCAATCATGTGCAACTGATACTCATCTTGCTTATTGTCTAGGGCCACATAGATCCTTGGCATTCTACTGCCCATGTCCTCCACTATTTCAGCTTGTTGAACATTATGGATAACTCTTGCTTTGCCTTTTTTATGGGGACAATCTCTGTACTTGTGGTTCTCTTTACAGCACCAACACTGAATGTGTGTCTGTCTCATCCTTTCTTCCCCCACTTTATCCATTCTTGACTCTCTAAATGATGTATGTCCTTGAGGACTATTTCTGAAAAAGGGAGGTTTTTTTCCCTTCTGCCTCTGTTCTTTATTAAACTTCTTCTAGTCAACCCAAGCCTTCTGAAAGGTAGGCTTTTCTCTTTGCTGTTCATATAAGAATTTCACTTTTCTTATTGTTTCTTCCATAGTCTTAGGATCATCATACTTAATATTATCCCCAATAGGAGGTGGTAATCCACTCAAGTACCTCTGAATCTTGACAGACTCATCTTTGATGAACATAACATACTTCAGTAATTCCAAAAAATTTTGTTCATACTCATCAATGGTCTTGTTGTCCAACTTGAGTTCAAAGAACTCTTTCATCTTTCTGTCATAATATCTTATAGTTAAGTATTTACTCTCGAAATACCTTTTGAATTCTTTCCATGTGATGTCCCTTTCCCTGATGTGATGCACCTGCAGAAGTTGATCCCACCACATGGATGCCTTTCCCTTCAGTTGATACATGGAAATCCTACCCTTTGCATGAGATGAATAATTCTGCAGTTGAAAGTATTTCCTCATACCCAACAACCAAGTTTCGACATCTTCCTCCTTCTTATGTTCTCCATCGAACATTAGAGGCTTGATCTTGTTCATTTCCCCTTTCAATTCATCCATCCCAGATCTCCTATGCTTTCTAGTAGGATATGGTCTTGAAATACTGTGTGCTTCCCTACTGGAATTCTTTGGGGAGCGACGATGATGTCTGCTAACACTCCTTGATCTTATTTTCCTCTCAGGGGTCTTGCGACTCTCTGTCTTGCTTGAGTCACTCTCCTTTTTCAATTTCTTTTCTATTCTTTCTAGACTCTTCAACATTCTTAAGTTGAATTGACCCTTCCTATCCCTGACTTTCATGAGATTTCGGCTATCATCTCAATGAGATTGGGAATCTTTCTACAATCTTTCATATATTTTCATCACATACCCTTCCTTATCCAATTCTCTTATGTTCCTATTGGAGTTCGATCCTTCAACTCCCAAGTTGACATCCCTTCCTTCTCTTTCGTTCTCTGAATTGGAGGCAATCAACACCTCTTCCATTTCTATACTCAACATCAATTCATGGTTGTCTTGACACTCGTTGAACTCTGAACACACAATGTGCATTCAACCAAAGTTTGTCAGGCCTTAAACCCTTAATAAAACTACAACAGTCATAAACCAATGCAAATAAAAAAATGTTTTGATTCCACGAATTTTTTTAGCTCTTTTTAGCTATGCAATTTCCAGCGATAGCCCCCGTTTTCTTAGTCCCCAACCCATGCGTCCATGGGATATGATCAAATTCTAAACTACTAGGTGCTAGAAGGCTCTCCAAATGAAGCTTCAGGTTTTGGGATTTTGGGGCTTCGGGGTTTCAGGTTTCAGGGTTTTGGTCCCGGAGGTTCTCGCACTCGCTTCCCTCTTTAACTCCCGACTTCCAAAAATTAAATTTCCTTACCCTCTGGGCCCATAGCACAGCTGTCTCCCACCAAGGTAGTGACACATGGTGTCCTTAAGAAGGTCCACCTCACTCCCAACAATGTTAGGGGGACCCACTACTTTTAATTTTCGTTTAAGAGTTTTGGGCATTAGGAGTTCGTGCATCTACACATCTCGAAATTTCGTTTTCCAAAATTATGAAAGTACAGTCTATTCATCTACTTGATCCTATGGTCAAGTTCCTCTCCTATGATCTACAGTGTAGATTATTTCAGGATTTTGGGGTTTTGAGTTTTTGGTAATCGGGAGTTCACGATGTAGTGACTCCAAATCTCTTGTCACTTCAATCCCCGAATTTCGATACACAATTTCTTGTACGAGATCCAACAATCCTCGATGCTTTGGATCTAATGGTCCAAATATCTCCTATGCTTACACCTATCAAAGCTCTTCAGCCCTAACATCCTCACTAGTTGGCTGGATTCGATGGCTCAAGGGATTTCGACACTTCTTCCTAGAAGCGCTCCACCGTCTGATTCTACCCTTGTTAATCTCTTTCATGATTCAGGGCTTGGAGTGACCAAGAATTTGGCTTGTGCTCCAAGTTCACGATCTTTGAATTCATGAAATGATCCAACGGTTCAAACCAACCATGATCAATGACCCACGTTTATTTTGGATCCTAGGGTGGCGAGTTGCTCCATCCACTAACCACCTTGCAACTTCTGGCCATCTTATGGCCCTCTCGATTTTGCGAGTTCTCCACAGAGAATTCTGACCCTCCAACTTTGCTTCTCAAGGACTTCTAGGCAATGACTTGGTACCTCCTTTTGAACCTTCATCTACTTGATCCAACACTTCTGGTATGGAGTTCTCTCTCTCCTTGTGGCCATATACCACACCGGTTGTAGTTTTATAATACTGCTACACCTCCTGAGCTTTGTAACATGGTCAAGTAGTCTGTTGACACTTAGAAACATTCTGAGGTCTGAAATTAGTCCTTCAGACACAATTTCTTCTCAAAACCTCAGTCCAAAGACCACTTATCTAGCCCATCCAGGCTCAACATTGAAACTAGGCTTTGATACCATACTATAATGTCCCCCGGCCATCATCCCACAGGTCGGGCAAATGCTATTGTGCGGAGCAACATCATTCTCATACTTAATTAATAACATGCATTTAAGTCATATTAAACACATTTAACTTAGAGTAAGCACAAGATTACTGCTAACATAAATAATCCCTATCATTAACAATAATTCATATGCACAACAGAATATATGATACATATAAGCATCACAGGCAGGAAAAACATAATATTAAGCATAAGCTGATACTTATCTTTGAAACCATGATAATTCCACCAACCTCGTGCAGGCCTTCCACAAACCTCCCAGCCTTAGACCACGCTACTCATCATGTTCAGTAGTGGGTCACCCTCAAACTGGGACTAAGCTCCACCCAAGGTAAGGAATTATAGTCTAGGTTGAGGTTACAGGGAAAACTGCACAAAATAATCAGAAAGATTGTTCCCAGGATGCCTTCTTATATCCACTACTCACAGACTCTCATTCCCCACATGCCTGTTCCACCCGGGAGTATACACCTTCACAAGCACAGTCCATCAATGCCTCACCTCCCTCTCTAGGTCTTGGAAATAGGCCGGATCAAGAAGTCTTAGAGCTCCGTAGCTGGTGTTGGACTCTCTCTGGAAGAATACCACTTCCCAGTGGACTCCTTCACTTGGAAATAGCTTCTCACAGGCCTGACAGATTGCCTCTTCAACTAAGGGCCTTAAAACCCAGTTCTTCATCCCCTTCTGACTCAATTCCTGCATGGTGAGGATAACCACAACAACAATAGCAATTCGGTTAACTCAAGGTGATAGAAACAATAGAAATTTGGGTATGGACATGAAAAAATGACAATAGTCCACACTAAGACATAACACGGTTCAAACATTTACAGGGTGTTCGGACTTCACAGGAGACACGGCTCAGTCCACGAGTTTGTCACTAGTTTCAGGGTGCGTGACAAGGAATCAATGCAAAGGTTGATCGTAGAGCTAAATAGAATTCACGAAGGATGGGGAATGGAAAAGCGACTCAGGTGGAGAATGGAAAAATGCAAGAGCAAAACAATTCCTATGAGGGTTTCCTTCACGGTGCGCGGGTAAGAAAATGTAGATGCATAGGAAAAATGGGTTCAGACGGGCATCATGGTGAACTGAGGCAGAGGATGACAGAATGACCAAACCCCCCCACCCCACGACTGACTTCTGCGGTTTTATAACTGCATGTGCCTAGGTCGACACATGTCACCCATGAAGTTGCATGCACTCCATCAACATGCGTTCCTCTCTAGGAACTTAGGACAAAACATATATTTCACATGGATTTTGGAATAATATTAAAATATTTTTCCCGAGGACTTAAGCCCCTAGGCTCAACACTTAGCCTCTATTTCCAACCTTCCAGCCTCCAATCCCTTACCTACTCTGTGGAAGCTTAGTCCCCCATCACTCATTCATCATGGTTGGGCTGCACGCAACGATGTTTATATTTTTTATTAATGTTCTACATGATTACATATACAAAAGAAGGCTCCCAACCTTAACACTTAGGCTCTTTGACCTAATAACACATAATCCCACCAACTTATATAAAATTGGCTCACCAGCCTATAAAAAGTAATTACAATTCATAATGCAAGCTTTCTACTTCATAGACATGATTTACAATAGGGCTCGACCTTGGGGACATTACAAGTACGCCCAAGATCTGCAATGCAACATGAGTTCATGGGAAATGAGATATGGAGGATGGTTGATCAACAGTCGGAGGAGTTACTTCTGGTTTTACTAGATGGTTGGGATTCTGTGATGACCACATGAGATAATCTATCATGGATACGGATGGACGAGCTTCTGGTCGAATCCTTGGGATTGACCAAAGCATGTGATTCCTTCCAGTCCTACAGTCAGCTGCAGATATGTCTATTATCCTTTTTTGACATATTTATCATTGACAAGAGCATGAGGAGGATAACATATGAGTACAGAGGGCTTTTGACAGTGATCAGTCTCACACCGGATCAGTTAGACAATATTGGAAGTGATAAACTTCCAATTTTTCCATGGGATCTGGGAGTTCATTGGGTGAGCCAGATGTTGCACTACATGATGACCCAAATTATGCTCGAGAGCCACACACTCCACCAGGGGTCGATCTAGAGTGGGCTTGCATGGATTTGTCCAATAGAGTGAGGAATCTTTTCACTCTTGATCATCATGATCAGACATGGAGATGGGTGGATAGGTACTTCTTCTACAAAGGTGTCTTTACTAATATAGTTTCTGGACAACAGGTTTGGTGGTCACCGGTATCTCATCTTGAGGATCCAGGAGAGGAGGATCCAATCTGTATGGAGGGGATACAAAGTCATGGTCAGAGTAGTGCAAGGCTAGCATGGTGATCTTCAACGGAGGTTAGCATGGGACCCAGGGATTGCAGGGTTGAGCATTTCACTGACTGACAGGGGAAAGTGGACCTTTGCAGGGGAAAGTTGT
The DNA here is from genome assembly GCA_900067695.1 of Picea abies. Lineage (NCBI taxonomy): Eukaryota > Viridiplantae > Streptophyta > Pinopsida > Pinales > Pinaceae > Picea > Picea abies. The sequence continues at coordinate 20,292 of CBVK0100097423.1, forward strand.
TCTAACTTTCCATTTAGCTTCAGTGTTGAGGGGAGCACAACGATGGAGGGTGTCTCATGGAGGTCTTGCAGTACCTCATTCTGGCATCAACATGTGTAGTTGATGGAGGCTATGTGGATCTTGGTGGAGATTTGGAGGATGGACTCATTCAGAGATGAGGCCATGTGTCATGTGCAGGAGGTTCATAGGGTTGATATCTTTCAGGACTATGCTTCGCAGAGTATTGTAGTTCACTTCCTGATATGGGATCCAGGGGGTGGAGTGCCATCCTTGGAGAGAGATTCATTGTAGGAGATTGGCAGGGATTTTGGAGATTCTATCACTTGGGTTTTCATTGCAGGGCCTTCGACATCAGATCTAGTCCATTCAAGAGGAGTTTCAGGTACTATTTGATTTATTAGATGCATGGGACGAATTGGAGGAGAGGAGCAAAATTTATAAATTGGTTTTAGTCATTTGCTAGCTCATATCTTCACCATTTCGCTTGGGACTTCACCAAGGAGGTAAGCCTTGATTTATCATTTTGGAGAGTTTCAAGAGGTTTGGAGGCCTCATTCATCCAGGCCGAATTATTAGGGTTTCAACTATCCAGGGGGGCACACCATTCAATCGAGGAGTTTCATATATATAGGTTTTGAGAGTGGATTTGGAGATTTGAACACCTGGGTTGTTCTTTCCATCACCCAATCTATTTTTTGGTATCTTTCTTGGGGTGATTGGACACTTTTGGTAGTAGGGCCAAATTATTGAGGCTATTTAGGGTTCCAGCAAGACGTGGCAGCATCCAGTTAGGGCTTCTACACTTCATACAACCCAGATCTACCTTGGCATTGGTCTTCATATCTTATCTAGCCTTTGGAGGCTTATTTTGTATTATCGAGACATTTTTGTAGCAGCTCTATTGTATGTCTTCATAGCCATCTGTTGAGCCTTCCAGATCAGGATCTCCATTGTAGCAAGTTCTTCTATCTTATGAATAAAAGCAGATTTGAGATGTTTTATCTTGTCTATCATATTGCATATGGTTGAGGTATGTTCCATGGTTATATCTTCTTCTTTATAGCTTCATACACACATATAAACACATCAGTAAAACCCTAAGCGTAACTGTAAGCAAAGTGTTTGAAAAAATACCACAACCAAAAAAGTTTTAAAAAGAAACCAAAACCGTGATGATCCTTGCATAATGGCTTGGGATCATTACAACCTATTGTTTAGAAATTTCACTATGCCTCATTGAGAAAAACCCTAGTGCTGGAGATCCTCTAGCAAATGGTTTTCTAGTCAACAGAATGTCAATGGATCAACCCCACTAGATGAAACCCGATGCCATGGATGCAATGCAACCGAGGGTTCATACATCCGAGTCTCAGTTTGATTTTTATCGCAAGTTGAAAATTGCCTCCTTAATCCATTCAGGGACATGGCAAGGCACAACAAGACAATGTTTTGGTATATGTCTAGGTCTAGGTATGTAAATGCAAGGAAAGGAAAATAAAGGCAAGGAAAGGTAAGGAAAGGTGAGGTATAGGTCTAGGTGAATCCTATTAATTATGAATGTTTCACAACTATGAAGATACCTTAGATATATGAATAAAGTGATTTTATGTTATGAAATTGAAATTATCATGCAAGCATTTTTATCTAAGATATATGGGATAAAACATTTTATAATTACATGCTAAATAAATAAATGTACTTTTACAAACAATGGAAATGGCATGGAAATGGAAAGGCAAGGCAAGGCCATGGCATGGTAAGTTAATGCAAGACAAGGCATCACTTGGCAAGGCAAGGCATGACATGGCAAGGAAAGACATAGCAGGCCATGGGAAGGCATGGAATACGAAGGCAAGGCATGGCAAGGGAAGACAAGTCATGACAAGGAAAGGAATAGAATGGCATGGAATGACATGTGAAGGAAAGGCATGGGAAGGTATGGTAAGGCAAGGAATAGTATGGCATGGCATGACTAATGAAGGAAAGGTAATTTATGGCATGGGAAGGCAAGGCATGGAAAGGAAAGTCTTAGCATGGCATGGAAAGGAAAGGCATGGATTGGAAAGGAAATGCATGGATTGCAAAGGCAAGATATGGCTTGGTAGTGCCTTAACTTGTCTTTCCTTGCCTTTCCTTACTGTGCCTTTCCTTCCCTTTCCTTCCCATTCCTTTCCTTGCCATGACTTGCCTTGCCTTGCCTTCCCACTCCTTACCTTTCCTTGCGATGCCTTTCCTTGATTTATCTCACCATGGATTGCCTTTCCAATCCATGATATGGCATAACATGGAAAGGCAAGGCATATCATGGCAAGGAAAGGAAAGGCATGGAAATGAAAGGCAAGGTATGATATGGCATGGCAAGGCAAGGCAAGGCAAGGCAAAGAAAGGCATGGCATGGCATGGCATTGAAAGATAAGGAATGTCATGGAATGTCATGGCATGTCAAGGCAAGTAAATTCATGACATGGGAAGGGAAGGCATGGAAATTCAAGGCATGGCATGGAATGGAAAGCAAAGGCACAACATAGATTGGAAAGGCATGGATTTGCAAGGCAACGCATGGCTTGGAATTTCATTCACTTGTCTTTCCATGTATTTCCATGAAAGTCCTTTCCCTTCCATGACATGCATTTCCTTTCCTTGCAATTCCATGCAATACCTTTCCATGCCATGAATTACCTTGCCTTGCCATGCCTTTCCTTACCTTTCCAAGCCATCCCATTTATTGACATTCCTTGCTTTACCAATCCATGGCACAACATGGCGTGGCAAGGAAAGGAACAACTTGGAAAGGAAAGACAAGGCATGTAAAGGAAAGGAAAGTCACGACAAGGCAAGGTAACACATGGCATGGAAAGGAATCACATGGCATGGCATGGAAAGGAAAGAAACAACTTGGAAAGGAAAGATAAGACATGTAAAGGCAAGGAGAGGCATGACAAGGCAAGGTAACACATGTCATGTAAAGGAATCACATGGCATGGCAAAGCAAGGAAATGCATAGCATGGGAAGGAAATTAAATGCATGGAAAGGAAATTAAATGCATGGAAAGGAAAGACATGTCATGACATGGAAATGCAAGGAATGGATTGGTAAGAAAAGGAATATCTTGGCAATGCATGGCTTGGCAAGGAAGAGATCGGAAGAGCGTCGTGTAGGGAAAGAGTGTAGATCTCGGTGGACTGTAAGCAAAGTGTTTGAAAAAATACCACAACCAGAAAAGTTTTAAAAAGACACCAAAACTATGATGATCCTTGCATAATGTCTTGGGATCATTACAACCTGTTGTTTAGAAATTTCACTATGCCTCATTGAGAAAAACACTAGTGCTGGAGATCCTCTAGCAAATGGTTTTCTAGTCAACAGAATGTGAATGGATCAACCCCACTAGATGAAACCTGATGCCATGGATGCAATGCAACCAAGGGTTCATACATCCGAGTCTCAGTTTGATTTTTATCGCAAGTTGAAAATTGCCTCCTTAAGCCATTCAAGGACATGGCAAGGCATAACAAGACAATGTTTTGCTATATGTCTAGGTCTAGGTATGTAAATGCAAGGAAAGGAAAATAAAGGCAAGGCAAGGCAAGGAAAGGTGAGGTATAGGTCTAGGTGAATCCTATTAATTATGAATGTTTCACAACTATGAAGATACCTTAGATATATGAATAAAGTTATTTTATGTTATGACATTGAAATTATCATGCAAGCATTTTTATCTAAGATATATGGGATAAAACATTTTATAATTACATGCTAAATAAATAAATGTACTTTTACAAACAATGGAAATGGCATGGAAATGGAAAGGCAAGGCAAGGCCATGGCATGGTAAGGTAATGCAAGACAAGGCATGACTTGGCAAGGCAAGGCATGGCATGGCAAGGAAAGACATAGCATGCCATGGGAAGGCATGGAATACGAAGGCAAGGCATGGCAAGGGAAGACAAGTCATGACAAGGAAAGGAATGGAATGACATGGAATGACATGTGAAGGAAAGGCATGCGAAGGTATGGTAAGTAAAGGAATAGTATGGCATGGCATGACCAATGAAGGAAAGGTAATTTATGGCATGGAAAGGCAAGGCATGGAAAGGAAAGTCTTGGCATGGCATGGAAAGGAAAGGAATGGATTGGAAAGGAAATGCATGGATTGCGAAGGTAAGATATGGCTTGGTAGTGCCTTAACTTGTCTTTCCTTGCCTTTCCTTACTGTGCCTTTCCTTCCCTTTCCTTCCCATTCCTTTCCTTTCCATGACTTACCTTGCCTTGCCTTCCCACTCCTTGCCTTGCCTTGCGATGTCTTTCCTTGATTTATCTTGGCATGGATTGCCTTTCCAATCCATGATATGGCATAACATGGAAAGGCAAGGCATGTCATGGCAAGGAAAGGAAAGGCATGGAAATGAAAGGCAAGGTATGATATGGCATGGCAAGGCAAGGCAAAGAAAGGCATGGCGTAGCATGGCATTGAAATATAAGAAATGTCATGGAATGTCATGGCACGTCAAGGCAAGGAAATTAATGACATGGGAAGGGAAGGCATGGAAAGTCAAGGCATGGCATGGAATGGAAAGGAAAGGCACAACATAGATTGGAAAGGCATGGATTTGCAAGGCAACACATGGCTTGGAATTTCATTCACTTGTCTTTCCATGTATTTCCATGAAATTCCTTGCCCTTCCATGCCATGCATTTCCTTTCCTTGCAATTCCATGCAATACCTTTCCATCTCATGAATTACCTTGCCTTGCCATGCCTTTCCTTGCCTTTCTAAGCCATCACATTTATTGACATTCCTTGCTTTACCAATCCATGGCATGACATGGTGTGGCAAGGAAAGGAACGACTTGGAAAGGAAAGACAAGGCATGTAAAGGAAAGGAAAGGCATGACAAGGCAAGGTAACACATGGCATGGAAAGGAATCACATGGCATGGCATGGAAAGGAAAGAAACAACTTGGAAAGGCAAGAGAAGACATGTAAAGGCAAGGAAAGGCATGACAAGGTAAGGTAACACATGTCATGTAAAGGAATCACATGGCATGGCAAGGCAAGGAAATGCATAGCATGACATGGAATGGCATGGAAAGGAAATTAAATGCATGGAAAGGAAAGACATGGCATGGCATGGAAATGCAAGGAATGGATAGGTAGGCAAAGAAATGTCTTGGCAATGCATGGCTTGGCAAGGAAAGCCATGGAAATTCATGGATTGGCATTTCCTTCACTTTTATTTCCATTCCTTTCCATGCCATGCCTTTCTTTTCCATTTCATTCCATGTGATGCATTTCCTTTCCTTTCCATGCTATGTCATGCATTTCCATGCCATCCATTTCCTTGCCATCCATTTCCTTGCCTTGTGATGCCTTTCCTTTCCTTTCCAAGACATGCCTTGCCTTGGAATGCCATGTCATGCCTTTCCTTGCTAATCCATTTGCCTTGCCTTGGAATGCCATGTCATGCCTTTCCTTGCTAATCCATTCCATGGAATTGAATGGTAAGGAAAGTCATGGCTTGAGAAGGAAAGGCAAGGCATGACAACTCAAGGCAAGGCATGACATGGCATGGCAAGGGAAGGAAAGGAAAGGCATGGAATGGAAAGGAAAGGAATGGCATGGCATGGAAAGTGAAGGCAAGGAAATCCATGGCATGTGAAGGAAAGGAATGACATGGAATGAAAAGGCAAGTCATGGCTTGGAAATTCAAGGCATGGCTTGGGCAAGGAAAGACATGGAAATAAATGGCTTGGAATTGCCTTCACTTGTCTTTTCATGCCTTTTCGGGCCATGCCTTTCCTTTCCATGCCATGCCATTCCATGCCATGCCATGCATTTCCTTTCCTTTCCATGTCATTCCAAGCATTTTCATGCCATGCGTTGACTTTTCTTTCCATGCCACGTGTTTCCTTGCCATGCCATGCCTTTCCTTGCCTTGGCATGCCATGCCATGCCTTGCCTTGGCATGCCATGCCATGCCTTGCCTTTCCAAGCCATGTATTAAATAAATGTTTTAACAAAGTGGTGATATTTCATGTTAACTTGTATTCTTATTGAATTAACATTGTATTTAAACCCTCAATTTCTTGGTTAGATTAGGACTTACCCTGTATTTCATGGTTCAAGGAAAGCCATGTAAATGAAATTGAATGTCAAGGCATGGAAATGGCATGGCAATGGAATGGCATGGAAATTCATGGAAATGACATGGAATGGAAATGGTATGGAATGACAATGGCAAGGTGTGACAATGGAAATCGCAATGGCATGGCATGTATTGAAAATTCATGGAAATAGCATGGCAATGGCAATTGTGTGGCATGGCATGGCTTGAAAAGGCATGAAAACAACATGGCAATGGGAATAACATAGAAAGGCATGGCAATGGTGTGGCAATGGAATGGCTTAGCAAGGCATGAAAATGGCATGGCATGGAATGTGATGGAAACGTGATGGCATAGAAAGGCATGACATGGAAATGGCATGGCAATGGCATGGCATGAACAGGTTTGTGGGATTGGGTTTGTGAGGGTCCTTTATCTCATTGTGTTCTCTAACCCAAAAATTGGGTAGGAGTGTGCAATAAATCCCCATATATGGTGAAGGAATAATAATAATGGTTTCAAGTCTCACTAGAAGAATTTTGGTAGCATAGCATTACTTTATATTGTGTGTCATGATATGTAACCTGAAAACCTTTATTTATAGGTGGAAAATGATACCCATTCTAATATCTAGTTTCCATGTGAAATCTCTCATTCTATTGATCAAAATCAATAAGTTTGGTGGACATCATGGAATACTAAATAAATGCCATTAATAATTGATGGGTTTAACAAAATTTACATATATCCACTATAAAACCTAAACAAACATGAGTGCATTAATGATTCATTGACTAGTCTTTTAGAATTTATGAAGGGTTACACATAAATCAAATGATTTTATATATGTCATGCATAGAAAGAGGGGAATAATGTGTGTGACCTAGAAAATGGTCAAATTATGGATTGAATCAACTAAGAAACTAACAACTAGGCTTCTCAAAGGTATGTCAAGGGAATACTACGATCATGGTTTTGTCCTAAGGAGCCTAGAATACTAGGACTTACACCTATAGGATAAAAAAAATACTTTTATCATGGATCTCTCGTAAGAGAATAATTTATGGTTTTGTGGCATTTCAAAGTCAATAGTGCTACCTAATGTGATTGGTATCGAGAATATAGAGAGAGTTGATCTTGTACAATTCTGGGATACAAATGTAGGTTCCAAATAGGACTTACCATTATGTCTGATAGCTTGTTGATGATCTCTAATGGGGTGAGCTATTGGATAATGTTATATTATGGTTTCCCTCACTAGCGTTTGAAGAGACCGACTTGTAACAATCTGTGATAATATATTGTTAGGTGCATGTACTTCATATTCTAAATATATATAAAGTGTTTCAGTTGTCCAAATTTTGTGTACTTGAGTAATTGAATTTTAGCTTATGTCATCTTCATAATTGAGTAATTCTAGTACTATTTATGGAGGTTAATTTGACATAGCATTGAGATGAGATTGTTAAATGATTTACAAAGATGTAGAAGATAAATGAGAAAATTTATTTCTATAATATTTAAGTATTGTAATATCCCATTTTTTAGGTCAGATTATTTTCAGGTGACCACTATTTGAGGGTGGATTTTCATTGGATTTAGATGGATATAATTAAAGCAGTAGTCCACATTGTTGGTTGTGAGTTAGAATATGGATATCCACAACATTCATGCAAATAATTAAGAAGGAATGATCTATCGATGATGTAGAGATACAAGGTTGATTAGCAAGAAATGCTACTTGAGAACCATTAATTGTTTATGGATTTAGCACCTAGAAATATTTTCCACCAAAAGATATTCGATAATGTGTAGCACAACTGTTTATAATCACTTTAGAAAAAAATCAACACATTAATACAAACATAAATTCATACACTTTAAAATTCATATATTCCTCAAATTAAAATGCAAAATCATTGAGATTCATAAAACAAATTGCATGAAATGTGTGTGTGTGTACATTTTTTACAAAATGGAACCTCATACCCAATATACAAAGTGATATAAAGTGCCCTAACATAAATAACATCCATATGGTGGCCTAGATACAAAATTTTAGTATTTGGCCAATCATTGACCATTGCTACCCTCCACCTTCAGGAGCATCCTGGAAATATATCTTTCTTCTCTTTCTCAAGGAAGCACCTCAGGTGGTTCTAGGCCTAGGCGTGCTTTGACGCTGTTGAGACTGCACAAAGAAAAAACATTATCAAATTTTTTTTTCCTCAATGAATGAATAGACATAGAAAATGATACTTTGTAATTTAAATTAAAACAACCGACTACATATGCTATCGTCAATCGTGAGGGTGTTACTGTCCTATGTGACCCCAATCTCTCTATGATTCCACACTGCATTAGTTACAAGTATTAAGTCAATAAAATTAAACAAATATGTGTAAAATCAAATTCATGATACATACAAAGTTATCATCAACACATTATCTTATTGAGAATATCTTGGGCCTCGATTGAGAGTCGTTGGTAGATGGATCACTAGGTTGTACAACTTGATCTTAGGCAACCTCTACTATGACAGCCTCAGTAAACAAGGCCAATGGAAATGGTTGTGGGGGTGCATGGAATACAGGTGGATCCACTGTGGATGGATGTGATGGAAGAGGTGGTGTGGATAGGTGACCTGCATGTCAATCCACTGGGGATGCATGTAATAATACATATGCTATGGGTCTGTTGTGATAGACCCCCATAGGTTGTACAAGTGATTGGAACTCCCTAGGCCTGGAGAAAGGTAACATAGAAGAAAATCCCAGTTTCTGAGGGAGTGAAGTAGTACTATAAGTATAAAACATGTCTACAACTTGAATGATACATATTAATAATATTTAACTCTTAGTACCAAATAGTAAAATTCAAAAACATAAACAAAAAAAAAATGAGAATTATATGATATTTAACCCTACACATGATACCTGTGATGTAGGTGAATTTTCCATCCCATATGGACATTCCCCAACATTACCTAGTCTCCAATCCTGTAGAAACATAAGAAAATTAAAAATTTGAGGATTCCATAAAATAAAGATATGACTGTTGAATTTATCAAATGTGACACATACATGTGTGTGGGGTGCACCCAATGAGTAGGATGCCTCTACTGCTACATTATCAGTTGGGCTAGGAAACGATGCATCCATGGGCATAGAGGGTCTACTGCTCGAACGTAACAATTTCAAAACAAAATACAATAAAATATAAATATAAATGCACATAATACAAAATAAATATTTAGCGATGAAGAACATAGACATGATTAAGATATTAACCTCCTCCATGAATCTGTGTTTTCCATTGGGCTCTATAGGACCATAGCATTTTTTCCCACATCTCGAGCATATGTGAGGTTCACATGGACGATTTTTATGTCCATGTTCCCTCTCCTCATTGTACTCTTTTGTGCATGTTGAATCTCAAACCCCTCTATCAATGTCACTAGCAGGAACCTCCTATCGAGATAGTGCAACAAAGCTACTGTGTTGCACTAGGCTATGAGTCAATGATGAAATGGTTAGCTGTACCTATTGCAATCTCTCTACAACAAGAGGATGTTGGGTGGGGGTTTAGGTCTTCTCCTAGGGGACGAGGACCTAACATGGGATCATGCCTGACATGTTCATATTCCTGTGTGGACTCTTAACCCACCCCCTGGAAGTCACCCATGTCAAAGTAGTTGGCACGCTTACCCAAAATAAACTTAGCCCATAACTTTTTTATAAAATATAAGGACACCTCCCTGTTATTGTAGGGATGTTTATCAAATACCATATACCACATATCCATCTAGTTTTGACTAATCAGGGGATGGATGCACCAATCAATGGAGAGGAATTTCTTGGTCACTGGTAGTTCTTTTCCATTTCTAAGATTCCTAAAAATAGTCAATATGTGATGTTTGGAAATGCCCAAGTGTTTGACTTGATTTCTATCCAAACCAGTTCTATAGTACTCATACATTCTTTCCCTATAATAAAAAAATAGAAATGAATTTCCCTTGGGCACTTGCAATGGACTTCATAATGAGGACTTGCAAAGGAGACTATGCTAGGGTCTCTAGTGCCCTTTAATTGTTCCTCAAGGGTTCTTACTATAACGAAACCCTCATCAATTTGAGTTCTTACATTAGGTGGTTGTGGTGGGTTGGGTTTTTTCTCTCCTTCGTTTTCTTCTGAGCGATTTACATTGTCTCTAGGTTCCATTTTATTATATAGGATGCAATTTAATAAGCCATGACATGTAAATTAGGTTGTTTTTTTTAATTAAAATAGAAAATTACAAATTTATTTGATTTACATTCTTGGAAGAAAAATACTAAATTGGAAATGACTAAATTGGGAGAAAAATAAGAGAAATAAAACATACTTGGCTTGACTAGAAAACAGGGGCACTATCCTCACCTTTCTGATCCTCTCTAGATCCTCTTTATTTGATTAATGAGGGTAAAAACATGAGCACAATTTGTGTAAATGAGCACAAATCATGTTCAGGGTCCTTTAAAAAATGTTTAGCAGAGGAACACATGCGTGTTCTTAACAATGTGCACGCATTATTAGGAACGTGCATGTGTTCCCATCACTAAAACTACGTGGCAAGTTGAGTGGAGGTTCAATCACTTCTAAAAATATAGGGTTAGGAACAAATGCACATTCCTAAGAATATGCAGGCATTCATGTGAGTGTGCATTCCTGCTGACCCCCTTGCCACTTTTTCATCCACCAACTTTGTGCACAGACCCTTAAATTAAACAAAAATAAATTAAATATACATGAAAAGTTATCGGAAAGTAAGTAGTGTTATTATTGGAAAGTAAATAGTGGCCAAAGTTCAACCAGATGAATTGTATTCATGGACTAGGTAGTAGTTTCATAGATTATGTGATATCTGATATCCATGTTTCTAACCAAATAGTAACTTTTGACCTTTTAAATGACCATGAACCCGACTATGATCATAGACATTTAACCCTAAATCTAAACTTTTCCATTCATAGGAGATCCATTGAAGAGAATTCTAATAATAAAAGGAAACTAATCTTTGATAAAAGTAAAGTTGATGTTTTCTTAAAGGATTTAAATAGTGAATTAGATCTCCTAACTTATAAGGACAATATTGAAGACCTCTATCATAATTTTACAACTACCCTTTCCACTTCTATTAACATATTCTCTTTCGATGTGTCTTGTAAAAAGAAGAATGACCAACCCTTGGTATGCTAAAGAATGTGAAATTGATAGAAATCCATTAGGGATGCTTTTAACGAGTCCTTAAAACTCAATAAGATCAATATGTACAAATCCCTAATGCAATTTTCACAACTATCTAAGATTGATCCTAATAGGTTTTGAAGGAAAATTCTAATGTGCAATAGTAAAGAAAATAATATGATTCCCTTAAGGGACTAGAATTCCTACCTTAAAATTATTTACGTGCTCTTTAATTCCATGGAAACCATTCCTATTGTCCCTACAAAGGATGATTTTTTTTCTTTGGATCACATAGAGTTCGGGGTTAAGCAGCTTGCAAATGGGAAAGATAATGACATTGAAGGACACTGAGATATTTTTTTTATAATTGGAGCTATTGTCCTCATCCCTCACATACACAAGCTCTTCAATTTAACAGTCAAGAAGGGATTACCTAAATCCTGGACATAAAACATAAATGTTCCTATTTTTAAAAACGGGGATAGAACATTCCCTCTAATTATAGGACCATTATGATTAGCCCAATTTTATCCAAGCTTTATGAAATTATTTTGGAAAAGAAGATTAACCTTTGGCTAGAAATTCACAATAAAATAGATAAAGGATAGGATGCGCTTAGAAGATACCATTCAACTGTAGACCATGTTGTTACCTTTAGGATCATTTCAAAGGATTTATGAAATATGAAAACCAATATTTTTTGTTGTTTTGTTGACTTTAGAAACAATTTTGACATTGTTCCTGGGAAAAACATTTGGGATAGATTCGAAGAGATAAAATTTCCTTTTGAGTTGAGGTCTGGTGAAATAAGGTTGTATGAGAATCTTATTTCCAAGTTTAATAACACTGAGGGATTTTCAAAAGATATTAACTGCAATATTGGAGTCAAGCAAGGTTGTCTCTTGTCCCTTACCTCACTACTAAATATGAAAAATAATTCCACGCTTTTTTGTTGCTATTGTGATGAATTTTATGTTGAACCTGCCACGAAGGCAAGTCTTATTTTTCATGGATGTTTTGTTTTCACTATATCGATGACCCATAACTCATCATGGAAATATCCATGAAATATGGCTTCCACGTGTCATTCGTTTGGTAAGCATTTGTTGCAGAATTTAATTTTTTTACAAA
>CBVK0100097424.1:0-32751 GCA_900067695.1 Picea abies
TGTGCATCAAACCCCCCTTTACCCAGACAAATGCTCAAAGACGTTATGTAATTTATCAAGTCAGATTTGGAGAAGGTCTGAGGGTGTCCTATTGGGCTAATCCTCCTTAAGTTTGGTGTGTTTCCCAGGTGAGAGCCAATCCAGGTCATGTAAGTGTATGAGGTGACGTGGGGTAAGTGTTTGGGCATGGCATGTACCTGTGGGTGCCTTTGTAGAGGGCAAGTTGCACCTTATCATAGATGTCATTGTTTCCTAGCCCATTTACTGTCTTTTACTCTTAGCTTTATTATCTTTTGATCTTTTGCTTTTGTGCTACAAGGGAAGAGTTGAGGGACACTGTCTTGGCTTGGTGACCAAAGGTAACAGCATTATCAACAAACATTTCACGGGGATGAAAAAGTTGGCTCGTGATGATACCCCCTTTCTTTTGGCTATGCCACCAAGAGCCACTACCCTGGTTTGGTGACCAGATAGATGGCAGTGTCATACCGCTACATGCCCATGGTCATATTAGGTCAGCTCGTGATGAGACCTCCTATTCGCCAACTAGTACCTTGAGTGTTTATTTATCTTATGGGTTCGCTTTTCTTACTGAAAAGCTTTTTACTACTTTCTCGGGAATCCCTGGGCGAAGCATCTCAAAGGTTTCAAAGGATTTTAACTCTTGCCAGCTACTTTTACCCTCTGGGCCTTTAGCCCCTTCTTCCCACAAGGCAAGGTACAACCCTTCCAATCCCAATGCCCAAAAAAAAGTAGGGGAAGATGAGAGGAATAAAGATGGAAAGTGGCAAGTATGGAGGGAATGGACGACCTAGTGGCAACCCATCCTAAAGGGAGATCAACATACTAGGGCACCATGTCACCATTCCGTGTATGAACAAGTCAAAGAGCATAATTTCCAAGCAAACATTGTGAAATGAAGGAGAATTCAACGCAACATATTCAAGTGCTTCAAAAATTAGAGTGACACATACCATGATGCCCGTACTCATTACCTCATGGAGAAAGACTTATTGCTACTTCAGGACCAAGCTGGTGGGATGTATACTGTTGTTGTTGATAAATGGACTACACTGAAGAAAAGAGGGGTCCTCCGGGGCCATGCTCAAGTCGTCCAGCTCTCGGTACTCCATGTCTATGACCTATGGGCCTCGAGACGTGATCTCCTTAGTTATCCCTAGGGTAGGGGATAACAGTATCCATAAACCCACTCTTCATAATTTGGCCACAACCAACCTCTATATTGAATTGGGTATCCATTAACCCACTCTCCTTTTGTATTTCAACATTTCTCTCGGAAACCCTCTATTCATCTTAAGGGGTGGTGTTGAGAATGGTTTGGCTATATCCAACTCTTATTCTATCATTAATGCAATTGTTTGGGCATTAATGTGATCTTTTATTGTATTACTAGGTTATGGTTAAAGCCAACCTAGTCAATTTTCCTATGTAGCCTCAATAAACATCTTGGGGAGTGCACCCTACTTAGGTGGGCCCACAACCCCTCTTGGGAATGGTGCCCTACTTCTTGAGTGTGTATAAATACACTCAAATATCACTTGTACAATATCATCTCAATAGCTACTGCTCTAATATCAAGTGTTTTATGCCTACAGGTACTTATACATGGCGCTTCTCTCTATTTTTTGTCGTCTTCTTCAAACAGGTTCATCAGCTAAGATTGTGAAGTGATTATGTGATGCGTTTATCCATCCAAAAAAATCAACACAGGCAGGATACAAAATGCTTTGTCTATCCTTAGCAATTTATTTATACAGCTCTCAGATTGTAATGGGGTTGGGTTTTACTACAGCTGATTTGATTCATTCAGATCTTGGAGTCGGTGATAGTTGTAGATGAAATGTTATTTTTAGTTGGTAAAGCTCCATATTGTTCATTTCATAGTTGTACAGTACTATAGACTACTTTTAATGAATATTTGGTGTTGATATTCTGCACGGTGTTCCCAGTGGATAGGGACACCAAGAGGCAGGAAAGAGCAACAGCATCTCAGGCCCCATATCAGTCAAACCCTGGGAGGAAATCCGACCCTCAGTAGCAAGGCCCCTGTGGAGTTGCTGACTTAGAACTATGGACTGTTTATGCCTGATCAGTGGTCATCCCTCCTCCAGTTCCCAGCAATGGGCCACCTCTTGTAGAGAGAAACATTCCTCACCAGTCAGTCCTCCCAGCCAGCCAGTCCTCCATCCAATGTTTATATCCTTCTGCCTCAAATGGTAGTAGAGTTGCACACTAGATAGTGGATATTTCAGCGAAGGGCAGCCCCCACTCCTTCCGATGACAGGAACCTGGATCCTGGAGGCTATTTTCCTTGTATCCTCTTCCAGAGCATGGTATTCCACTTTGGCTTTGTGCCAGTAGGATTTAGATATGATAGATTACCTTTGATTTTTTATTTTATAGGAGTGGCCTTTGCACTCCCACTATGAACTGTCAGTTATGAACCAAGCAGTCCTCTTGACCTACTTTTGGTCATTTGTTGGACATTAATAAACTTATCTTAATCTCATCTGCCCAAATTTACTGTGCCAATTTGTGAATGGATATATTCTGCGAATCCATTTCTGATATTATATGATTGCTTCAATATTTGTCTGGCCATATTCTATTGACGGTATGCAAGAATGATCCATTGCAGCAGTCAATGTGGTTGCAATTAATTCTTCTAGGTGTCCTTTCGGGTCACAATAAATATTAAATTGACAATAACATGCAGAATAATAAGTACAGTAAATTTACCTCAGTCCAGATAAAAATGAACACTGAAGAAGTTGCATTGCCATTGGCTTGAAGGGAGAAAGTACCACATCTATGTCCATCATGCCCTGCAAATAGAATTTCAGGGTGCAAGGAATATATCATTGGAATACATGGTTTTTGTGCAAATACAATCTCTGATTGGACCTACAAACTATGCAATTCTTAATAAACACAAATCAAGATGATCTTCCAAAAACTATATTCATCCCAAAGTAAACATTGTAGGAAATGCATTGGAGTTAAACATACTTCTAACATAACAAGCAAACAGTTTGGGTTCTGACGCCACCGATGAAGCAAATGCACACTTGGGCCAGTTCGTAGACTCCAGTGGGAAGCAAATACTACACATGGTTCCTGCCACACATCCCTGGTTTAAAATGCTGTTAGTGCCTTCATATATTAGGATCATAACTATTATGTAAATATGAAAAAAAGAGTTAAAATACAGAGGAAACTGAAAAAAGAACCCAATTGTATCTGGCCACTAATAATAGTCAAACATAAAAAGAGAACCCCTTTTTAAATCAACATATTTGTGATCAAGATTAACCAAGGGTGGTTGAGAAACCGTGGACAGACACAAATGGATGATCTACTATACACCTTGTTCATACAGATATAACATTAGTTACTGGCCTCAATCAAGCATTCTAGTAGGACAATCGCTATGCTTTAATCAAACAAAGAGCCACAAATTACAAAAAATCATGCTGCCAGGGTATTTGGTTTGATTTATTCAGTCAGAATATCAGGACTCGTAATACACTCCCCTTGAAGCGCTACAATGCATTTGCACAACCTACTGTTGTGAAGACAATATATCAAATGTGCTAGTGTCAGTCTAATCCAGTTATTCTGCATTCAGAATTCTTAACTGTAGGAGTTGCTTGCAGTCACGAGCAATAGCACAGATCGGGACTCAGTGCTGTCCAAGACAATTCCCTAGGTCTACCATGACAAAAACTTGGAAAACAATTGTCATAATGAACATTGCAGAATCAATGAACTGGTTACAGACATTGCCGCAGGGCCCCCAATAGGCCCTCCCAAAAATATATCAAGAACAATTGAGAAGTCCAACCATGGAAGACTTGCTCTATAGTTCACTAAGGATACTATTGCTTTAATCTAGGAGTCTCCAACAAGATTAAAATAACCTCCAATGTTATCTTTTGCTGTATTGCAGACATGTAGACAAATACAACATATGGATTATTCCTTGGTATGGAAAAGATTGTGATGCCTATTCAGTTCCATAGATGGATTGAGGGACTCTTAAGTAAGGAAGATAGCTTATATGCCTATTGAGCATGGCTAGAATTTCACAACATTTTCGATTTGCACTAAAGTCATAACTGATCAGAAACTATCCCTTATTTGATGTTCAGACCATCTGTCTCGAAATCTCCTTGACATTTCTGCTAGGGACTGCAGAGTATTCATCCATATTCTCTTTTTCTTCTGCTTCTTGGAAACAATAATGCTTTCTTTTATTCACTCAGAACTTTCTAGGAACTTTTCACTCATTTTCCTTCCATTGTGCTGGCTGTTAATGCACTCTCCAACAAGTGTGGCACTATAGCCACCATGGCCACAAACTATGCACTCTTGTACACATTCACAACCCTCTCCTTTTCTTAGGTGCACATTAATGGTTTTTCCTATGTTACACCAAGTTTCTGGTACAAGGGGACACATACTCAGTACGTCTAGTGAACCTCCCCCCCACCCCAAGTTTATGGTTGGTCACTCTACCTCTGATGTTGTAGTGATGTTTTCATCTTCTTCAATTCTTAGGTGGTTGTGTAATATCTTCAATCTCTGTACCAATACCAAAAACTAGGTGTCTCCATGTGGCTCCCAGTGACAATCTAATCTTAGCCAAGTCTCATATTCTACTATTACTTTATGTGTGGTACATTCATAAATTATATCTTATCAACTTCCAAGTATTGGATTGGATCTTTTCTCCACCTTTACAAAGTTGAGCACTATTATAGTAGCTCAAACTCGCAAGAGTGTCCTTACTTTCTTCCCATAAAGCCTTGGTCTTTGAGTTCTTTCATATCTCCTAGGATTGACAACTCAAGCTATACAATCTCCTTTTTTTTGTTGTCTACATTTCCTGTAAGTATGATGAACGCCTAAGTTGCAGGAAATGCCCCCCCAGGCCACGTACCAGTACCCGAAATGCGCTGAAACACCGAAACAGGTACGAAACGGCTGGGAAACGTCGTTGGTCGTACCGTACGGTATTTCCCGATTTGGAAACATTGTACGGTATGGTCGACAACGTTTCCTAGTTGTTTCGGCGCAAACGACAGTCGGTTCCGCAGGTTTTTCTTGTTGTGCAGGCTCGTCCAAGCAACCAAGAGGGCCATGGATCCCTTCGGTGGCAAAAAATCCCCTCATTAACCAATTAACTACCATAACCATTGCACCCACCCTATTAATTAATGGTAATATTAAATTCTTAAAGTAAAAGGATGAAAATGAAAGCATTCTCCTTTATCTTTCATTTTCATCCTTTTACTTCAATTTTTAACATTACCATTAAAATTGTTTTGCGATGTTTGAGAGTGGTTCCAACCTCATTGGACTTCATACAAAGAAAGTAGAATTTTAGGTCCCATTCAAAATTCAGCAGACTTGACGGTTTTCATGATTTCAAGACTAGCAGGATTACAATGTTTCCACTGGATTCTATCATGTATGAGGGTATGGAACTAGCATTTAATCAAGAGCACCAATCCCTCTATGTATCTCGATGTCCACTAGTTAACATTTTTGGGGTTGACCGGTAGGGTTATGATAAACACTGCTCTCTACAATACAAGGATGTACAAGGGTCATACTAGGGTTTATCCAACCCCCATGAGGAAACTCCCTCGAGGAACGATTCTCCTAGGGTTTAATGCCTCTCCTCTAGGATGGTGGACTCTCTAACAAGATGTTAGTCCAATGCTCCTATTCCATGATTGTATCCAAGTGTCCTCATGCAAGGCATTACTCCTATAACTTTGTGCCACATGTCCTTTCATGTTAATATAGACATGGTTTTCCTTCTAAAATGCCATTTATGTGTATCATTCTTTTTTTGTTGCAAGATAATGTGTTATTTTAAAATATATATATACGGTGTTTCCCCCGGCGTTTCCCTCTACGTTTCCATTTTTTGAGAGTTGTGTTTCCTGACGTCCCCATTTCGGAAACTTCCAAATGTTTCCCCGTTTCGTGTAACTTAGGATGAATCATTCTACATTCCCTAAGTTGACTTGTTGGGAGTCGATAGACCTATGTAGAACCCATGTTGTTTTCCACCATCACAACTCATGAGATACATGTGATAACACATACACCAAAGAGCACACCAATATCTAGTTGGTTAGGACACATCAAATGATGTAAAACATCAATTCGGAGTTACCAATGGGGCAATATTTATGCAGTATAGAATTCTAGTAAGGTTAAAGCAAGAAAGAAAAACTCAATAGTTTGTTCAAAAACAAGCGATTATGCTTGGTCTCAACTCTATATGCAAGCATATGGCACACAGAATAGAACAACCAATATAAGAATGGTCGCTAGTCCATTGATTAAAATGAGACATAGGGCATGGTGCTCTCAATATGACTTAGCATTGATTGAGATATTTATCTTTCACAATTAAAACAATAATTATGTCTTATTTATGACATTATGTCCTCTCATATTGCACACCATACATGGAGATTCATCACATGACACAACCCTTTACAACATAACAACTCAACTCTTTGTAACACATCTTAGCCTTTACAAACTAGTCCACACAACTAGATTATAAATTATTTTATTCCTTACTTAAGTTGTCAATCATCCTTCTATATAGTCAACAAAAACACAAAATCTCACATTGTTCCATAGTACAAAAATGCTCGCAGATTTTTATCCTTAATTCACTATCATCGTCTATTGTTGTAGATTAGGCTGTCAAGTTTGACTTCCCGTATTGATATATCTACCAAAGTATTAAAGGTTGTCAACAATAGGTCAATTCATTAATCAAATAATAATTTGTGAACTTAATTGAAGCTGCACTGGGAGGAGTTCTCTCCTTATCACCCAATTAACCTGGTTTAGAGCTATCTGTTTCCATAATTGCATACATCAATACCTACAACATTGACTTATATAGATTCCTAGGGTAATAATCACACTGGTTTTTTGGTTACTTATTGGCCACAATTTGATGTTCATAAAGTGACATTATTCTATTAGTTTTATCTTCAGAGAAATTTTCCTACGAACAAAGTGATTGGCATATTAATAATATTGTTAGTTAGCCATATGTATATTAGTGAAATGATAGAATGATATATGTACTACTAGCAATAAATGTTAGTCATCCATTAATTATCATGTTAGTGACCATACATATAGTAGTGGTCACCTTGTTGAAAGCTCGTTGTTCGTCCATTTATGATTGTTTTCAGCTACAGGTAAGAGGGTGCCTATAAATGCAGACCTCTAATTAGAAAGTAAATTCATTCTAAGAATCCTAATACAAGTCTCCTATGCTCTCCCTCGGGGCCTATTTCTACTTTCCTAGAAACCCCAACATTGTCATTGTTCCAGATCCCATACCAGCAGTCAGGCGAGGCCATCCAAGCCCCAGCGGCAATTGACTTTGTCCAAGCATCAACACTACACAATTCAAATTACTTTCAAGCTCCTATTCCAAAGTCCAGACAGTGCTCTATCCACAATTTCCACCATTCAGCCTTGGATTTTAGGGGAGCAACTCACAAGTACTAGTAGATCCTAATATGCTTCCATTATTTGCATTCCAAGTTTTGGGTCTATTTTTCTCTTATTATCCCCTAGCCTAGGGAAAACTGAGGAGATTATGTCTCGAGACCCACAAGTCCTAGACATGGAGTATCGAGAGCCAGATCGACTTGAGCATGGCCCTGGAGTACCGAGAGCCAGTTTCTTCAGTGCCTCCACTTTGTCAGCAGCAGCAGCATCCATCACATCGGCCTGGTTTTGCAGCAGAGATGGGTGTTGCTCCATGAGGTAATGAGTCCAGGTATCATGGTATGTGTCACTCTGATCCTCAAAAATTTTGAATATGTGCATTTAATTCTTTTTTCTAACGTGTGCTTGGACCTTATGCCTTTCCACTTGACCATACCTGGAGGGAATGATAGGATGCCCTCGTAAGTTGGTTCCCAGGGGATTCATGAGAGGTCATCATCCGCTCCCACCATACTTACCACCTTTCATCTTTTTCCCGCTCATCTATCCCATTACACTGGTCCGGGCATTGGGTTGCCCAAGTATCTAAGGGTTGTACCTTGCCTTGTGAGAAGAAGGGGCTAAAGGCCCAGAGGGTAAAAGTAGCTGGCAAAAGACAAAAGCCAAAAGAATGAAACCTTGAGATGCTTTGCCCAGGGATCCCCGAGAAAGCAATAAAAAGCTTCTCAGCAAGAAACAGAGGGACCCATAAAAAATAATAAATCAAGACCTAGTTGGAGGATAGGGCATCTCATCACGAGCCAGCCTATTAGGTCCATGGGCATGTAGCGGTATGACACTACCGACAGCATGGGGAGATGAATAGTTCGGACCTCCACAGGGCTAAAAGCCCACATGATGGATGCTGAGACCCCAGCCATGGGCAGAGATAGATCAGGGAATTGCACCAGAGAGAGAGGATGACGTTTCACCAGGAGAAGCTTGGCAGGCCTAGACCCAGGGGGGGTTGTTCCCTTTCCACCATGATGTAGGCCTTGGAAGGCCCATGACATCACCCAAGTCACCCATGACATCACCCAACGTTTTGGATGTTTTGGAGGCGGTTGTGTGCCAAGAGGAACGTGTGGCAGGTTCCTGAGGCCCAAGGAGGCCTAACGTTTTGCTCCAGGAGGCCAACGTTGCCCAAAAAAGGCCTAACGTCACCCTAAAAGGGCATGACATCACCTTTGCAGCTTATTTTAGGGTTTAATTATGACTTTTAATGTAAAAACTAGATATTATGTGTAACAGGCCATGTCGGCCTTTTTGACCTAATTCTGGTCTTTGTAATTGTATAAATAAGGGGAAAATCACTCTTATTATTCATCATCTTTCACTCACACTTGAGAGACTGAAATTTGCGCCCTCCTTAGGGTTTCTTGGCTGAAATTTTAGGCGCACTTGTTGAAGGAGGCTTATTTTGGATTATTTTGGCAAAGTTCTTGGTGGATGTGTTCAACTAGGGTTCTTCCTGATGAATTCTTGATGTATGTAAGTGGATTTTCTGCAATTCTTCTTAATTGAATGGTTATAGTTTTATTTATCTTGCATTTACATTCAAGATTATGAAATTGCTTGATTAAACCCTAGGAAGACTAGCACATGTTATTGTCCTAGCTTCAAAAGCCTTCACCTACTAGATCTTGTCAAAAAGCCAATTTTCTTGAAGCATAAGCTAAGGCCTTGCCATTGCAACACCTTAGCATCCATCGCTTCATCTTAGCCGATTTTGTTTCAGCGTTGAGTTAGAGAGGGAGGAAATCTACTAAGGCCTAGGGTTACCTACACCTTAGTAGCTAGTTTCCCCTTAGGGTTTGATAATTGGAGCCTTGGGTTACCAACACTCCAATCTATCAATCTCTCTTGTCTTTAACTCTGCCATTATCATTTTTCTTCAACATTTGCTGCTGCATTATTGACTCCATTTGCCCTAAAAGAACTAGTCTAAGCCCTCTTTTGAGTGATTGATCAGAACAACCATCAAAACCTACTCTTTGAGCTTCCTACCAACTATTCCTAACCCTAGAATAGCCTAACCTACTAACAATATTGCCGTTGTTACTAAAGTAATCTACAGCCATTAGATGCAGCATTAAAAGCTCATAAAAGCAATTGAAAAGGCTGATTTATACCTTGTCTTATTTTCTTCTATCAAATGCTAGTATTATGATTTCAATGGTTAATGATTCTTAGTCATTTTGAAGCTATTTTCAAGGCATTTAATGTGAAGTATTGCTCTATAAAGATTGTTGTTATAAATTTTCTGTTTACTTCATCATATTCAGCAAATTGCTTTTCTTAAGAAAGTCCATAGTTTTATGAAGTACTAACCAACAAGTGTACTTGCAAATATATCTAATTTCTTGTTGCTTTGTTCCGGGCAGGTACACTTTGACATATTATCTTTTCATTGGTTATAAAACCGGACTTTCTGATCGGTGGTGACTTGAGAGAGGGGATCTTTATCTAGCCACTTTGACTTTGCCTTCTCAAACCCCCAGGTCACCGGAGATGCCTCCCCTGGGCCTACCACCCTAAATAGAAAGAGACATCCTATTGAGGTGACAGTGATAGGATAGTCTCCCGTTACGCCAATTTGCTCTCCAAGTACAAATTGTGCGATAACATCTCCCAAATCTATTTTTCCGCTATCAATGCTCAATTTGTCTTAGACAAGAGTGGCATTTTACTTTACTTTATTTTCTACTTCTTGTTTTATTTAAAAGTCATTTTCCACACTCCCACTATGTATCAACACTATTGTACTCAATGTTACAACTTACACCTCTTATAGAATGAGGATTATTCCAAGTTGAAAACCCTGCCCAAGCAAGTTGTATTTGGAGGATGATGGCTTAGGAGCCATATTTTTGTGATCTTGGATGCATCAATGTTATCAAAACCAGACTCGTCATCGAACCAGTTGACCCTTAAAACCTTAACTAGACCGGAATCGAGAAAAAAACGAACCAAAAAACTGGTTGACCAAAAATACATAAAATATTCAAATTTTGAAAAAAAAAAACATATATGTTCATGTGCATCCATATGAATCGAAACCATTATACACAAATAAGCAAAGTTTCTCATGTATATAGCAAGTAAGGGTGCATATAATCAAAATAGCACCAAGTGCAATCCATCTCTGAACCAAAATACATCAACAAAGAGACTTTGAATGGCCTCTAGAGTCCAAAAGAATCACGCTACAACAAATAACTACATATCATCAAAATCATTGCTTAGATCAGGATCCTCATCATCAATATCACCCTTTAAGCATTAAAATAAGATAGAAAAATATGAACATGTCTAATCAGTGCTTTTGCTTGAGTAAAAGATACATTTTTACTAGGGTCACGACAGAGGAGTTCAACAATCAATGCCACCAACATCAAGGTACATAGAGGGCTTGGAGCTCTTGATTAAATGTCAGTTCCATACCCTCATACATGACAGAATACAATGGAAACGTCGCAATCCTACCAATCCTTAAAATTGTTAAGTCTACTGAATTTTGAATGGGATCTAAAATTCTAATTTCTCCATATAAAATCTAATGAGGTTGGAACCACTCTCAAACATCCTGAAACAATTAATGGTAATGTTAAACATTAAGTAAAAGGAAGAAAATGAAAGATGAAGGAGAATATCACGTTTACCAGGGTGGGTGAAATGGAGGGGGGAGGACCACTTTAAATAGCATTAGTAGTGCCCTAAGGTTAGGTATTGTACTTGCAAATAACTTAATTTATTGGTTTTTATAAATTTAGGTTTCAATGGTCCCTATAATCATTTTGTGTGGCACCATATGAAACCAGCCAAAAACAATTTGAAACCTTGAACCAGACCAGAATGGCCCTGAAACTAGTCAGACCGACCAGTTTTGCCAGTTCCAATCTAGTTTTGATAACATTGTGATGCATATTGTTCATGGATTATCATTTTTTGTTGGCATAATCATCTCACATTTTGGAAATTTGCATCTTGCACATGTGGAGATTGGCAGAGTGTTAGCTGCCTTCAAGGGGTGTTGCTTAGCAAAATGCACTTTAGATTAACCCCTAGCTCATCCATGGAAGGAATACCCATCAACTAAGGGTTTTCTTAAGTAATATTAGTTATTAGTTGCTCCTTGATGTTGTGTATCGATATGATTACACGGTCTCCCTATGTTTCATGGCCTATTGTTGCTTCATTATGTTGATTGAGAGCTCTACTTTACATGTGCTTGGTCTACTTTACATGTGGCATGCATATTGGTTATGCATATTGGTTTTGGCGCACCTTGAGATTTTTTATGATGGACGAGATATCTTCTTGAGGACCACTCGACATGTGCACACTCTCCTAGAGCACCCTCATTCTTTGGGGTTCTTTGGTGATTATATATGGTCAAACTCTCATGTTATGCACATTCTCCTAGGTCGTTCCACTTATGGATCATGGTTTGAGGAGAATTGGTTGTTTGCATGTGGATCTATGCCTTTGCACATGTTCCTAGGTTGTCCCTCTCTTGGAGGTTATTATAACAACCAAAGTGGACCTTCTATTTCTTGAGGGATGAATTGGTTACTACATTGGAGAAAATGCCCTCACTAACTTTTCTATCTTTGGCATTATTTTGGCATCTCAATATGGTTAACTACGTCATCTAGCAAAGTGACCCCATTTTGCATATTTATAGAGGATGGTATAACTACTAGTAATTTTCATATTTGTGATATTTGGGGATTATCTTGCATTGGATAATAACTTGATAAACTCCCTAAATCAGCCTTAAAGCTAAAAAAAACCCAAATCTGAAATTTACTTTGAGTAGCCACATAATCCATCACTTGATTGATATATTTAGTTGGTGGTAAATTGGGTAGCTATATAGGAGACCCTAGACTTGATCGTGTCTTGCCTTAGAACCCTAGAGGCTACTAGGGAAGCCTCCCTTGTGTTCGATCTGTCCTTCACTAAAACAAGGTAAGTTGTGGCCTAAGCGACAGTGGTAACACTTCTAATCTTCCACTCATCTATGTACCTTGTGAAGGCTTTACACTAAGGTGTAAGATTGTCTAATAATAGTCTCTACATCTCTAAAGCCTCTCGGAATGGTCTGGTCGAGGTAAAGATCGGCTCGCTCAAATCACAGCTTCAGGTGGTTTCCAAGGCCCCAGACCACGAAACTACCTTATCAATTCATATTCTACATTCTGCTATGTTGTGAGATTGAATTCAATCGGATCCATGACTGCTTGCAACATATAAACATCACTAAAAATCAGTGCCATTGCCATTCCATTGCTAACAGTGAGAGAGATCACACATGTATTCTCTTATATCCTTGCATACAAGCTTTCTCTTTACTTATAGAAAAAAACCATTGCTTTTTTACCTGAGATTTGGAGCTTTCGACTCCTACTTTCAATCTAGTGCACAAGATGAGGCAACTTCAAGTCCAATTGATGGGTCACTACAAACAACGCACCATCTAAAACATTTATTGCAAGATCATTCGATATGTCTGCAGAATTTTGATGAGTGGAAAAGGATACTAATAACTTAAAAGGAATGAAAATGCAAACAGAGATCAAGTCGAGCCATCACTTTTTGTCTTACTAGCAGCAACTCTATGCTTGCAAAGTGATGTTTGACCATTGCAGTGAGTAATGGATCAGCGTATTGGTGTTCAAGAGAAACGTGCAACATGATCACACAAAATTTTCCAAATTGGTCTCAAATTGCAATCCATGCCCGTGGAGAGAAATCGAGATTTGGATGACCTTAAAAAAATGAGGTAATTTTTTATTGATTTATGTTAAAATTAAGCAGTTGCAAGAGCCATTCTCCGGGAGGATGGCAAAGGCCCTAGCTAAGATCTAGGGACCTCAGTACACTCCTAGGGTTCTTGGTCTGGGACCAAGCAGTTAGAGCCATGGAAAAAGACCCTAGTGAGGGCCCCCAGTGTATTGTTGGGGTTCTTGGTCAAGGACCAAGCAATTTGATGATGTAAGTCCCTAGATGTGTTCTAGGGCCCCTGGATGTGTTCCAGGGAATCCTTGCTCGGTGCTTGGATTGATCCTTAGTTGTGTACCTTGGTGGATAAGACCCTAGTGGTGATCTAGGGCCCCCAGATATGTTTTGGGGTATCCTAGTATGGGACCAGGCAGTTCTTTGGTTAAGTACCAAGCAGAGATGATGTGTGATCTTCTTCTCTCCCGGGATGGTCCATGAGACCTAGGAGCAATTAAGAAGAAGGACATGACCACATCATTGACCTTCCTCTTATGCTGGGATGATAAAAGCTTATAAGTTATCATGGGACTTATGTGGACATCTTGCCATTGAAGAAGAACCCCCCTTTGACTGTCTTGTTATTTATGTATATGTATTTTTGGTCTTTGCTAGCCACCTTGACTTGTTGACTTTCTAATTAATATTTTATGAATTAAAATATTAATTATTTAAATTGTTTATTTTTATTAGGGTTTAATTTAATCCTAAAGATAGGGTTAATTTAGTTAACCCTAACCTACTACCTAAACTATATAAGGATACCTCTCCCCTCATTTCTCTCAATCACCTTTCTTCCTCCAAACTTACACTTGGTCTTATTTTTTGTTGCGGCCTCTCTTTGTTTCAGTTTCTAGTTAGGGTGCGGCCTCCTCGATCTCTCTTCTTCTTGTTGTTTAGTGGTGCGGCTTCTCTCCTTGTTGCTAGTGTAGGGTGCGGCTACCTTGGATCTGTTATCCTCTTGTTGTCTAGTGACGTGGCCTCTCTCCTTGGTTGTTGGTTTAGTGTTGCGGCTTCCTCCTTGGTCTGGTTTAGAGGTGCGGCTATCTTCTTGGACAGTCCTCTTGTTGGTTTAGAACTACGGCCCCTCCTCTCCTCCTCTCCAGCTTGTCGCCACCTTCTTTGCTGGTGTCTTCCCTCCTTATGTTGTTGTCGGTGCCATCTGTTGTTGCCGTTGTGTCTTTTCTATTCTGCTCTTGATATCTTTGTGTTGCAACTATCACTTGTCCATGGTACCTAGTCTACAGCTTTTAGGGTTTGTTGAGACAGCCTAAATCTTCTACCAAATTCTGCCTATTGTTTTAGCAGTCCTTCTTCTTGGACAGAATTTTGTTAGGGCTGCTAGTGGCTTCTTTTCAACCTCTAGATTGGACAGTTAGGTCTTTGTTTCAGCCCTGTACTTGATGAGTGGTATGTTGGTTGGTTTTATGTTATCTACCTAAAGTTCTTCTTGGAAAAATTGTTCACAAAGATCATGATGACATCTACCCCTGACGGTTTGATCCATGACCATTATAGCTTTTTCCGAGCATACAAAAAAGAGGACAACAGCAAGCACATCAGGTAAATGTGTTCTTTGTTTTTGCTAAGGTAATGTACAAATCAGTTCCTTGTTTTTGCTAATGTAATGTTCAAATCTATTCCTTGTTTGTGTTAAGTTAATGTTCAGATATTGTTCAGATCTGTTTTCTTTAGTAATGTTCAGATCCATTTTATTATTTCTATTATTGGCTTACATCAAAAAAATTTGAATATATTGTTGATCTAAAACTACTGTAGTAAATAAAAAGTAAAAGGCTATTTTTGTTTCTAGTTTACCCTTAATTTCTAACATGGTATCAGAGCCTAGGGCGTGAAAAGAGCTCAATTGTGGCAGACTTTTGAGCCTGCGTAGATCCACACCTAAGAGTTTGTTTTTCAGATCAGCAATATGCGTGTTTTATATCAGATCTTGTTTTCAGTATGGCTTCATCTTCAGTCAAAGCAAAAGATAGGCTTGAAGGGGCTTCAAACTTCAATGCCTAGAAGGCTAGGGTTTTTAATATCCTAGAAGAAGGTGACTTGGATGAGTTGGTTACCAGGGTGATGGAAGAACCTATACCAAATGCAGGAAGAGCAGCCTATAAGAAGAGGCAGTCCAAAGCCAAGAGGGTCATCTTTGACTCAGTTAAAAACAGCATGATGCCTCTTATTGCTCATCTAAGGACAGCTAAGGAATGCTTTGATGCTCTAGCAAATCTATATGAAAAGAAGGCCCCAAATCAAAAGAAAATTTTGAAAAAACAACTACGTACATTAAAGATGGGAAAGGATGAAACTATCTCTGCCTTCTTTTCCAAAATTGCCCAAACAAGAGATCAGCTTGCAGCAATTGGAGTTTCAGTGGATGATGATGACCTTGTACAAACAGCAGTAGATGGTCTTCCTAACTCATGAGAGACATTTCTCTCATCAGTCAATGGAAGAAAAGTTCAACCTAACTTCGAGAGACTATGGCATGATTGCCTGGAAGAAGAGGGTAGACTTAAAAGCAGAAATGAAACCTCAACGGTGAAAGACCATGCTCTTTCAGTCAAAGCCAAGAAGTGGAAGAGGTCTTCTCAACACAAAGGCAAACGTAAGAAACCCCAAGGTAAGCACTCTCACTTTCACTCTCATTTGTCTAAAGTAAGATGCTTTAACTGTAAAAGGCTAGGTCATTATGCAAAAGATTGTACTAACCCTCCTTCACAGCAGAAACAGAAATGCAGGTTCCATGCTTCAGTTGCAACTGAGGAAGAAGAGCCTCAAAGAAGAAGAAACAGAGTTGCTACTAAAGAACAAGAACAACGCAGAGAAACTTATCTTGTTTCAGCTCTCTCCGGTACTGTCACCAAATCGGAAGAAGTTTGGTTAGTGGACAACGGGGCCTCTAAGCACATGACAGGCTTCAAATAGAATGTTGTGAACTATCAAGATAAGAAGTTCAATGTGAAAGTAGAATTGGGTGATGATGGCACCTATGCCATCAAAGGATTTGGATCAGCATCTTTTCAACTTCAGTCAAGTAATGTATTTCATATTGAAGAAATTCTTTATGTTCCTGGATTAAAGAAAAAGCTTATCTCAGTTGCAGTTCTAGAAAGTAAAGGGTACTCAGTAGCCTTCTCCAAAGGAAAGACTCTTATGTGGCCCTCAAATGAAAGTATGAGCTCAGCCATGACAATCAAATCTCAAGAAGGTGGACTTTACAAAGTCATTGGTCAAGTTATCCAAGCTTTAGCTCATGAGATGATCAACCCCTGCAAATTATGGCACAGAAGGTTTGGACATCTCAACTATAATACTCTCCCAGGTTTGCAAAAGATGGTAACAAGTATGCCAGTTTTTTCTTTTGAGCATGATAGTATTTGTAGAGGTT
Organism: Picea abies; assembly: GCA_900067695.1. Taxonomy (NCBI): domain Eukaryota; kingdom Viridiplantae; phylum Streptophyta; class Pinopsida; order Pinales; family Pinaceae; genus Picea; species Picea abies. The sequence goes on from CBVK0100097424.1 coordinate 16,748, forward strand.
GTGCTCTTAGTAAAAATACAAAGAAAGATTACCCTCATAGTAATAGAAAAACTAATGGTATATTAGATCTTATTCATTCTGATCTTTGTGGACCTATGACTGCTCCGTCCATGAATGGTTGTCTTTATTATATCATTTTTATTGATGATTGTTCTCGTAAAACTTGGATTTATTTTCTGAAAACTAAAGATGAATATTTCAATAAATTTCAGGATTTTAAGAATCTTGTTGAGAATCAGACAGGTAGACGTATCCGTGTTTTCATAACAGACAATGGAAAAGAGTTTGACTCCCACAAGTATGATGATATTTGACGGGCTTTTGGGATTAAGAGGGAGTTGATTGTGCCTTATAACCCTCAACAAAATGGGGTTGCAGAAAAGAAAGAACGAGACAATTTGTGAAGCAGCTAGAGCCATGATGTATGATCAGAATCTTTCGTTGTCTCTTTGGGCCGAAGCTGCAAGCACTGCAGTCTATATTCAGAACAAGTGTCCTCATAAATCCCTGGAAAATAAAACTTCAGAAGAAGTCTTCACCGGTAAGAAGCCTTCAGTATACCATTTGAGAATCTTTGGTAGTCTTGTCTACATTCATGTACCAAAAGAAAAGAGGACTAAGTTAGAGCCCTCTGGAAAGAAAGGTACTTTTGTGGGGTACAGTGAGACCTCAAAAGCATATCGAATCTATGTACTAGTGAAAAAGTTCATAGAGGTCAGTAGAGATGTGAATTTCCATGAGGAAGTCGCCTTTCGTCATTCCAGAGAACTTCCATGTGATACAGAGGACCAGGAAGCTCCTTCTCCAGGACCTTCAGATTCACCACTTTCAGACGAGCAGAGGGAGGAGGCCAAAGAGCCTTCAGTGGATCTCATAATGGATTTTGTTGAGTTTCCCCTAGAGAAACCTCCTGTCAAAAAGGAAGCCATCTTCGTGCCATGAAATTTTAAAAGAAGCAAAAAAGCATGTAGCACCTAAAGGTACCTTCAAAGAAAGCAAGAAACCAGATAAATACTTAGGACTGATAGCTCAGTTGACTCTTGTGATTAAATCATAACCTTCCACCTTTGATGAGGTTGCCAAACATAAAGTGTGGAAGGATGCCATGATAGAAGAGTACGAGTCAATATTGAAGAATGATGTATGGGAAGTGATCCCAAGACCTCAAGGAAAATCAGTAGTAACCTCTAAATGGATTTACAAAATAAAGCATGCAGCAGATGGCAGTGTTGAAAAATTCAAAGCTAGATTTGTGGCTCGTGGCTTCTCTCAGAAAGAAGGAACTGATTATGAAGAGATCTTTGCCCCTGTTGCCAAGTATACCTCTATCAGAATCATCATCTCTCTTGCTTCAGTTTTTTATTGGAAACTTCACCAAATGGATGTTAAGACTGTCTTTCTTAATGGTGAAGTTGAGCAAGAGGTTCATATCAAGAAGCCTGAGGGTTTCGCAATCCATGGGAAAGAATCCCATGTCTGCAAACTCAAGAAAGCCTTGTATGGATTGAAACAAGCTCTAAGAGCTTGGTATGCAAGAATTGACAGTTTTCTTCAGAGTCTTGGGTTCTCCAAGAGTATAGCAAATCCTAATCTTTATATAAAGATTGTGAAGAATCATCATGTTATCTTGGTTTTATATGTGGATGATTTGTTCCTTACTGGAGAGGAACATCTAATAGCTGAGACTAAGAGGGAGTTATCAGGAGAATCTGAAATGAAGGACTTGGGTCTTATGCATTACTTTCTTGGCTTAGAGGTGTGGCAGAAACCTGGTGAGATCTTTCTCTAACAAAGCAGGTATGTAGTTGATGTGCTTCGCAGGTTTGGGATGTTGGACTGTAAGTCCATGACCACACCTATGATTTCTAACCTGAAGAAGTTACATGATCAAGCTACAGACTCAAATCCAGAAGACCCTATCGTATATCGTCAAATTATTGGGTCCTTGATGTATCTAGTACATACCAGACCGAACATTTGTTATGTACTGATTGCCCTCAGCCAGTTCATGTGTGAACCGAAACACATTCATATGGTTGTTGCTAAGCATATTCCCAGATATGTCTGAGGGACTATAGCCTATGGGCCCAGATATACTTCCAGTGGAGGTGTAATGCTTCATGGCTATACAGATTCAGATTGGATGGGCAGTACAGTGGACCGGAAGAGTACTTTCGGATATTGTTTCAGTTTGGGTTCAGCTATGATCTCTTGGTCCAGCAGAAAGCAGGGCTCCATAGCCCAGAGCACTGCAGAGGCAGAATACATTGTTGCAAGTGTTGCCAGTAGAGAAGCAGTGTGGCTCAGAAAGCTACTCTCAGATTTGTTCAGTGCTAAGCTAGAACCCACGGTAATTCACTATGATAACTAGAGTTGTATAAAGCTCTACGAGAATCTTGTGTTTCATGACAGATCGAAACACATTGAGATGAGATATCACTATGTTCGGGTCATGGTGAAAAATAACATTCTCAATATTCAATATGTTCCGGCGACGAAACAAACAACAGAGCCCAAGCCCCTATCATTGACAAAGTTTGTGTACTTTCGAGACAAGCTTGGTGTTGATGAGAATGCCTCTCTTGCTGAGGAGTGTTAAAATTAAGCAGCTGGAAGAGCCATTCTCCGAGACGATGGAAAAGACCCTAGCTGAGATCTAGGGGCCCCGGTACACTCCTAGGGTTCTTGGTCTGGGACCAAGCAGTTAGAGCCATGGAAAAAGACCCTAGTGAGGGCCCCCAATGTATTGATGGGGTTCTTGGTCAAAGACCAAGCAGTTTGATCATGTAAGTCCCTAGATGTGTTCTAGGGCCCTTAGATGTGTTCCAGGGAATCCTTGCTCGGTGCTTGGATTGATCCTTGGTTGTGTACCTTGGTGGATAAGACCCTAGAGGTGATCTAAGGCCCCCAGATGTGTTCTGGGGTATCCTGGTCTGAGATCAAGCAGTTTCTTGGTTAAGTACCAAGCAAAGATGATGTGTGATCTTCTTCTCTCCCAGGATGGTCCATAAGACCTAGGAGCAATTAAGAAGAAGGACATGATCACATCATTGACCTTCCTCTTATGTTGGGATGATAAAAGCTTATAAGTTATCATGGGACTTATGTGGACATCTTGCCATTGAAGAAGAACCCCCCTTTGACTTTGTCTTTTTATTTATGTTTATGTATTTTTGGTCTTTGCTAGCCACCTTGACTTGTTGGCTTTCTAATTAATATTTTATGAATTAAAATATTAATTATTTAAATTGTTTAATTTTATTAGGGTTTAATTTAATCCTAAAGATAGGGTTAATTTAGTTAACCCTAGCCTACTACCTAAACTATATAAGGATACCTCTCCCCTCATTTCTCTCAATCATCTTTCTTCCTCCAAACTTACACTTGGTCTTATTTTTTGCTGCGGCCTCTCTTTGTTTCAGTTTCTGGTTAGGGTGCGGCCTCCTTGATCTCTCTTCTTGTTGTTGTTTAGTGGTGCGGCTTCTCTCCTTGTTGCTAGTGTAGGGTGCAGCTACCTTGGATCTATTATCCTCTTGTTGTCTAGTGGTGCAGCCTCTCTCCTTGGTTGTTGGTTTAGTGTTGCGACTTCCTCCTTGGTCTGGTTTAGAGGTGTGGCTATCTTCTTGGACAGTCCTCTTGCTGATTTAGGACTGTGGTCCCCTTCTCTCCTCCTCTCCAGCCTGCCGCCACCTTCTTTGTTGGTGTCTTCCCCCCGTATGTTGTTGTTGGTGCCATCTATCGTTGCCGTTGTGTCTTTTCTAGTCTGGTGCTGATATCTTTGTGCTGCAACTGTCACTTGTGCATGATAACTAGTCTACAACTTTTAGGGTTTGTTGAGACAGCCCTAAATCTTCTACCAAATTCTGCCTATTGTTGTAGCAGTCCTTCTTGGACAGAATTTTGTTAGGGCTGCTAGTGGCTTCTTTTCAGCCTCTAGATTGGACTGTTAGGTCTTTGTTTCAGCCCTGTACTTGATGAGTGGTATGCTGGTTGGTTTTCTGTTATCTACCTAAAGTTCTTCTTGGCAAAACTGTTCACAAAGATCATGATGAGATCTACCCCTAAGGGTTTGATCCATGACCATTATAGTTTTTTCTGAGCATACAGAAAATAGGACAACAGCAAACACATCAGGTAAATCTGTTCTTTGTTTTTGCTAAGGTAATGTACAGATCAGTTCCTTGTTTTTGCTACTGTAATGTTCAGATCTATTCCTTGTTTGTGTTAAGTTAATATTCAGATATTGTTCAGATCTGTTTTCTTTAGTAATGTTCAGATCCATTGTATTATTTCTGTTATTGGCTTACATCAGAAATTTTTTAATATATTGTTGATCCAAAACTACTGTAGTAAATAAAAAGTAACAGGATATTTTTGTTTCTAGTTTACCCTTAATTTTTAACAATTTATAAGGTCATTTATCCCACATGGTCAAAAATACTAAAAGAGTCATTGCTTTATATTTGAAATTAATCACTTTATGTAACAAAGAAAAAAGCTTTTGTGCTCAATAAGTGGCACATTATAAGCACATGAGGATTGTTATGCTAAATAATTCTCTAAATATTAACATTGTTATTCTAATTATTACCTTGGCAGCAAAGTGGTCATTGAATAGTGTTTTCAATCAATTTTAGACCCAAAAGTTGAAGTCTTGTCAAACTATTATGGAGAAAGCATGTTCGAGGCTTCAAACTATATTTGTCCACACTATTGTCATTGAGGGTACTCATAATCAAATCAATTTCTTTTGGCTATTGTCCTAGATCCGCCCAAAATTTGAATAAGGCAATCTAAGGTACACTTTGTCATTGTGTGTGATGGTGGACATTTTCATGGAGGCTTATGATGTTTTGTGTCTACTTTTGACATGTTGAAATCGTACTTGTAATTGGTCATACAATCACACATGGAGTAGAAGGCAACTTTATGCAATTCAAAAACAAATTAATGCCAAGTCAAACACATGTAATCAAACACGTGCAAAGCATATTCAAGCAATCAAGTTGTCAATCACATCAGCATTCAATGACAAATCTACACCAACAGTGATCTCAATACTCAACATTAATTCAACATTTGGTACTTGCAATGGTTTTTTGTAAGTGTCAAATCAAAATGAAGTTGAATTGTATTGTAATTACTGGCTGCATTCTCGATTGAACTTGACACCCTCCAATTTCTGAATCTAAATTGAACTTATTGGATCTTATTGTCAAAGGGTGGATTTGCAAGAAGCCCTCTCTTTTTCCGATTCAATCACATTCTAATACCAAGACCTACCTACACAAGGAGGCCTCATTCAGTGTTTCAAATCACTCAAAGTCAATAATTATTAAAGTTATTAAACACTCTAATAATCACTATTAAAGACAACACAATCACAATCCACAAAGGAACTCTTCAATATGTTTTAAGTTGTTTGCAAGTTTTGCAAGCCAAAGTTAAACTTCTTCAGACTCGGTCACAGCTTCTTCATGATGAACTTCATGTTGATGATTACAACTGCGTGAGACATCCTCCGGGACACAAACTGAGTAAGTCGACCTGAGAGAAATCCCATGAGTTGGGTGTGCCCATGAGATGGGTGTGTGGTTCCTCTCTGAGACGAAGATGGAACATTGTGCCCCTGTGTGAGGTGGTGAAGCCCATGAGCTGGGTGTGTGGTTCCTCTCTGAGACAGAGATGGAATGTTGTGTGACCCTGTGTGGTGAAGCCCATGAGTTGGGTGTATCGTTCTGAGACAAAGATGAAACGATGTATTGGCCTTCTCTGTGTAGAGAGTTGAGATGATGTGATACTCCAGATGATTCTCATGTGTAACGCAATGAGAAAGAGATATGTTGAGTTGGACGTGTCGGTGGCTGAGCACAAGTGAACGTGATCCTAGTGGTTGAGCACTAGTGAGTGTGGTTCTCCTGTGAGACACAGTGAGATAGAGATGTGGACATCCCTGTGGTTGAGCACAGATGGATGTGCCCCTAGTGGCTGAGAACTAGTGGGTGTATGAGATCCCTTGCTATATTGTTCAAGAGTCAGGCTTACCTGCAACCCTAATTGTGATGTAAAGGGTATAGGTCGGGGCCACCATAAAGTGAAAGATGATTAATGTAAAAGATAATTAATATGGTAATTATTAATTATATTATGAGTTATTGAGGTCGGCCCTATTGTGCTAATAGACACTACTGTTGACAGGTTCAGTCTAATATAAATAAAGGTAAATTCCCCATTGAGGAATCATATCACAAGTATGAGTTTGGAAATTTCAGCAAACACTTGTTCTTGGGAAAAGTGTGTACCTCTCTTGGGCGCTAGTCTTCTAGGGTTTGTGAAGCACACTTTTGTGTGCTAGTTCTTTATGGTGGTGGAGGTCTTTCTCTTGAAGAATATAGCAAAGGATTGCTTGGGTTTTCTTCCCTTGTTGAGAAGGGTTTCCCAGGATACTTCTTGTGTACTTGTGCATGGTGTTTCTTCTTGTGATCTTACAAATTGTTTATGGTTTAATTAAAATGCTAAAAATGGAATGAACTGCATGCTTAAGGCTAGCCTATTGAAAAAGCAACACTTCAGCTAAAGTATCTTCAACATTCTGAACTAGTCCTTGTTCAGAACAACCCACTTTCTAAATTTCATAATGATTCCAATCCACAGTCAACACGAGATCAACTCAATGAAACAACTTCAGATGTAGTCTCATATGAGGATGAGGTTAATCATGAACAGGTTCGGCATACTCTTTCCAAGCCCATTATCAAACCTTGGGAAGAAATAAGCAACAACAAACACAGAAGAAGACTTGGATATGATAATGAAGTTACCTTTCATATTCCAAATTACTCCAAACCAATCCACTTCAATAGTGTAGGATTCCTTCAAGAAGTTTCAACTTCACCTGTTCCAGTTCAACTTCAAAATGCTAAGTGCCAACCTTGTCATCGAGTTGGTCATATGGATGATCGTTGTTTTGATCTCCATCCTTGTCAACATTGTGGCAAGCATAATCAAAGTTTCAAATTGAATACTTGGAAATATCCCTTGTTGCCTTGTTGATATTATTGTTCGAACTTATGATTGAGGAGGGGATTGTTAGCCTAGACTCCCTATACAATTAGAAGTCCTACACCACCTTTATGTATTTCACATTAAAGGATATAGTTTTTATCCTAAGTGTGTATTTGATCCTTCTTTTCCTCTTCCTAGCCTTATCTCTTGATGAGGTGTCAGTGTGAGGGTAAATCTAGTTTATGACGTGGCTTCATTCATGTACTATAAATTTGTATCATTGGAATGAATGTTGGGAATGTGAAGAATATGACTTAAGGCCCTTTTTCGCCAAGGTTTTGTGTCCTATCTTGTGTTCTATTTCTTAACAAGTAGAGTATTTTTCCTTAAAAATGTGTCATTCTAAATTCAAATGGAGGAGTTTGCCTCCTTGCAAGATCATTTGTTAAAAAAAGAGAATATTAGATATCAATTGAAAACAATAGACTGGACAATGAAAGAAGAAGATATGGTGGTTGTTACCCCTCATTTTGGCATGGGGTAACATTAGTGAATTTCTTCACTACCCCTTGTATTTTTTAGTTTTCGACAGTTGGGGGGCCCTTGCTTGTTTTCATGTGTCATGTTGAGCTAGAGATTTTTTATGGCATACGATATTTGATGATGCACAATCCCTTTGTTGAAGCACACTAGGGTTTGAGCATGGCATTGACTTCATTCAAATTTTTGGGCATCTTCACAGTTACCAGTTGTTAACCCCTAGATTTTCACCCTTGAAAATCTTGAGGGTTAAGAGCCAGCATGCACTAGTTTCGCTGGCATTCTGAGATTCTCCTAGAGTTTAGCACTTGTGGTTAGCAGAGATTGGTTCCCATCAGAGACATGTATATGATCGCTACAGGGTTATTTTGTTCATAGTTAGAGTTAGCTTGGTTTACCATGCATTTTGAGAGACATGTCTACATACAACAGGTGTTGCTACTTTTTAGGAGTCACAGTTTGAGTGGATCTCTTGACAATTTGGAGTAGTTATGAGCATACAAGGATGGTCCTTGCGTGACTCTAGGCCTAATAGCACTTTTTCGGGCGACATGCAAGAACTTTCTATTTTTAGCAGTTTGAGCTCCATGCCCCAGATTCAAATTTTGAGCACATATTATTGATCCGTGAGACATTCTGAGTCTTTTGGACCTGTTCTGGGATGATTTGGCATAGATTTCTATTTTTAGCAGGTTGAGCACTAAGGCCCGCATGTCAATTCTAATTGTCGATTTGGAATCCTCTCAAAAAATCGAATCCAATGAGTATAATATCATTGACACGCGAGCACATTCTACTTTTAGACATTGAACACATCATGATGGTCTCCTAGTCATTCTGAGCATTTGTGGAGAGTTTGGGTCAGTTTCGACAAGTTTCAAATTTTTGGGACACAATGGCTATTTTTGGAAATTTCTATTTTTAGCAGCCATCGTCATCTCCAGCAGTGACAAGTGGCGGACTCAAATTTCAACATGTGGCAAACTATCAAGTTGATGTCGCATCTACATGGCATCATGGACCAAGGGTGCATTTTCCAAGGATTATGTATTAAATGAGAATTAATTAAGCTAAAGAGGTGGCGCATGGGTGAGGTGGCATTTTCTGGAGAAAGTTTAGCCACTCAAGGCTAATTTTTCTCACTTTATTCCTCTCACTTTTCATATTCTCACTTTCCATGCAATCAATTTCTAAAAATTCTCCCTAAATCGCTTTTAAACGCAAAATTCCTAACTTTTAGGAAATCCCTATAAAATAGGTCGAATTTTCCTTTAACTCATAACCCCCTCATCCCTTGGCCAAATTTAGCAATCTAACATGCGTTGGAAAGCTAAAATTATCTTCCACTCTCACTCATAGCTCACCCATGCACATTACTCACCCACACTTATTCCCTCGTGCGCATCAATTCCTAAATTTCTCACTCACTTATTCCCTCATGGGCATTAACTCCTATTTTATTTACACTCCTCTTCTATATATTGGATGGTCTTCATTGGTTATTGGTCGGATATTGCAAAAGCTAGCATAGTGTTTACTTCTCATTCCTCTCTCATTCTTGGTCTAGTGACTCTTCTTTGAGCAAAGTGATCATTGTACCGGTTGTGGACTTGCCAATTGTGGCGCAACCAACCTTCTTGCAAGCCTATCAATAAAGAAATTTTGTGTTTGTTCTCTAACCTTTTTCTTGTCGGTATTTTGTGAACTTTGCAATCTGATTTGTCATTTTTCTGAACTGTTCATGGTGATTTTATTTGTCTTTGGAGTAGTTTTCTGTTTTACTTCCATTCTATAATCATTGTGCTAACCCTGCAGGAACCCTCCAAGCAAACAAGCTACTTTTTTCCCTTGTTTTCGGCAGAATTAACATGCTGTCCAAGACGAACAGCTCGCTGTTTTTTGGGTTTAAACGCAGAAAATCAGCTTTAAAAGACAGCAGCAAGTTACTTAGGGTGCCTAGGGACTCCCCCTAAGGCTAGCAAGCACTAGCCCAAACAGAGAGGGGTCTAGCTTGTGATAGTTTGGGGCTTTTCTCCTATAAATAGCCAAGTTTTTACTGCTGTCATAACAGGTTTATAAGCTCAATTTGGAGGGTAGAAATTTGAGCTAACACTAGTGCAATTCACATTCCCCAAGGTAGTTCACATATCTTGAGGAAGTTTACAGTTCCCAAGGCAATGCTAAAAACAGTTTTGAGCTAATCTTCATGCAGCGAGGCTTCTCATGCCATCATTCCAGATTTTTAAGAGCTCACCTTATTCACTCATTTTGAGGCATGTGTCACATCATTTGAAGGGGCGTTCACCTTGGAGGTTGCAAGGAGGTTTCATATGGCACGTGTGGACTTACTAGCCCCCTCCCATGACTTGAGGGATGATTCACTTGATTTGAGGAGTAAGACTCTCCCTTGGAGACATCATACATTTCTTGTGGAGCTAATTTTGAGGACATTGTCCACTTTTGTGGGGTTATTTAATTGCTTGTTGAACCTTTTCACCTTGAGGAACCATGAGCCCACATTGGAGGGGTCCTAGGGGCCTTGCATTACAAATTTGATGAGTGTTGTTTCACCTTGAATATCTCACACATGACTTTCAAGATGCTTTTTAGGGGCCACCCCATTTGAAGGGTTTTTGTTCATGATTTTGAGGACGTTTTCACCTTGGAGGCCCATACATCCACCTTGGAAGAAACTTAGGAGGGTTTACTTCCACACTTTAAGGAGTTTGTTGAGAATCTACATACTTTGGGGAACTTCATAGGCTAGCATTGCACCTTGGACACTCATTCTTCCCTCTCATGGAAATGTCCCTCTCTTGGGGGGATTTTTCACTTGGATCATTCTACATGTGTCTTGACCACTACATGTTTATTGTATTTTGACTAGATAGTTGTAAGAAATTTGTATTTTACTTTTCTTTATCCTAAATCTAAAGATGTCACATGACATAATATTATTTTATTGTAAAGGAAGGAGAGAATCACTTTAATGAAGGAGATGCCCATCCTCATTTGTATGCATGGTTGGATTTTTGGAGTTCTCACTCCTTGGAGCTTAATTGACATATCTTTCTTGGAGCATATGGTCGTGTAAAGTATTATTTCTTTGAGGATGATTGTTGTCAAATTTTGAAGCTTCTCTATCTTGGTCATTGTTTGGTGCATAGGGATTAAGGTGGAATGCTCAAGTCTTCTACAAGACTTCATGATTGATTCATTTAAAGGGTAAGTTTACCACTTGGAAGGAAGATGTTCTAGGGTTTTTTCCTTCCTTCTTCCATTGTTGGTTTGGTGATTATTGGGTGCCATGCTTTGTTCTTCCATGTGGATCCCCAGCAAAAGTATCAAGTAAATTCGTGTAATGTCCCCCACCTCTTGATAAGAGGATTACAGAGACTTAGTAGTCTAGATGTCCCCACTAGACTATAGTCTCATGAGAAATGGGGACTAAGAGGCTCCAAAGTGTTCACCTAAGCATAATGTTATAATTTAAAAGTGACTTTGGGAAAAAGGTAAATTAAGTGGAAAAAGGCCACATGAAGAAAAGTAAAAAGATAACCTTAGAAGGTGGTCAATTAACTCAAGTGAGAATTAGACCAGGGGTATAAAGGAAAAAGGAGGGCGCCTCACTCCATATTCATGTCATTTTCACTTTTGCATCTTGAGCTCTTTAGCTAAGGACGTTTTGAGGGTTTTGGGAGAACAAACCCTCAAGATCAGCTCGGTGGTGAAAGATTCCACCTTTCCTGGTCCAAGCTTGGTCATGGAGGTGGAAGATCCCTCCCTCACCATTCTACTCAGCTAGAGGTTGGTTCTACAGGGCAGGAGAAGGATAATGCGCACCAATGGGGGTTTTCCAACAGGAGGGCGCACTTGTTGAGGAAGATCTATTCGATCTGGAGAGAGGAGGAAGTTTTGGAGGCCAAAACCTATTGGGATTTGGTTGTTGGGCCTAGGGCGCCTTTCCTAGCCCATTTTGGAGAGAGTTTATGTGGCATATCATTTGTTGGGAGCTTCGAAAAAGTTCTAGTGAAGGAGGGTGCACTGCATAAGTGAGATCCACTCATTTGAGGTACCATAACACCTCCAATCAGCATAAGACTCAGCCAAGGGGTTTGTCTTTCCCCGATCTATTGTTCTATTGATTTTGGAGGGGTTTGGAGGTCTAGAAGAGGATGGCCAAAATCTTGGTGAGCTACAACAAACAGGGAAGTGTGCAACTCAGCCAGGGAGAGTAGATCCATCTATTGAAGGGAAATCCATTGATCTTGTCCTTCTCTTCATGAGTTTGTGGTGCCTTTGGAGGCTATTCTCTTCAGTCTGTGAGCTTGTTGGAGGAGCCATCATTCCAGCTTGATTATTCTTCTTATATCTATCAAAATCTCCAGATCTATTGTAACAAGATCATCTTATTATCTAAATAAAGGTCAGATCTGAAGTTGTTGCTATTCCATTGTGTTATATCTCTTGTATCTTTCTATTTGATGTGATTGTTGTCATACTTCTATCATTTTCACACTGCAAAACTTCACATAACCCTTCTAGCGCAAATCTAGAAGGAAGACCTGCAAAACAAACAAAAGACAAGCAAAAAACTCAGTAAAAACCTAACTTTTCCAAGCAAGGAACAGCTTGGGAACATTACAGTGGTATCAGAGTGTTAAATCCTCCCAGCGTGTGGGGTTTAGTGCATGCAGAAGTTCAGTGGTATCCATATGGGAAGGCGTAAGAGACAGACAGGGGAACCAGAGGCAGAAATGGAAGGATCAGGTGAGGACAGTGAGCCACAGGTTTTAGCAAGTATAGCAAAGGAGTTGAAGAGCTCCATAGACAATACACAGTACACACTTCAACACCATCTACAGGAGACCCAGGAGACAATGCACAGGGGACAAGTTGAGATGAGGGAGACTTTGGAGAAGTTAAATGCTAGCCAGCAGAACATTACGTACCTCTTGATGTAGATGAACCATGGTGGGGATTGCCCAAATATTTATGTAAATAGGGAAGCTAGTGGTTCTCAAGGGGGGAATAGACATCACCATGAGTAGGACCCTAACTACCATATAAAGGGACAAAGTTTATTTGGGAGAGGCTTCTCTAAAGGGATAAACAGCAGCACAATCACTCCTAGACCCTATACGCCCACATTCTTGGACGGCCAACCACAGGACCATCACTTCAATGAGATAGAAGACAACTTTGAGGAGTACGCCAGGGAGTATGCAGCATTGAGTGCAGGTTTCAGGAAACAGGTTACCTTGGATCAGTATTGTGGTATCAAGTTCAGGGGTAGACCGAGGATTTATCACAAGAATAATAATGAGCTAGAGCACAGGGCAGGAAAGATGGAGATTCCCTATTTTGAAGGATCTTCCAGGATCATTGCGCAGACTTGGGTGCAGAAATTAGATTCCTATTTGCAGCTTAACCACATGAGGGAATTGGATGTCATTAAGTTTGCCACCATTTACTTGGAAGGCAAAGCTCATGACTAGTGGTATCATGGTATGACTACCTTGGGACATAATCAGATTACATCCTACACAGAGTTCACTCAGAGATTTACTGACAGGTTTGATCAAGGAGATCTGGAGCTACACTTCAGGGAGCTCACACAACTCAAGCAAACTGTATCATCGGAGGTCTATATAGAGGAGTTCCAGAGGGTGGCAATAATGGTGCCATATGTGTCTCACGCTAGATTACTGATGCTTTTTACTAAGGGTTTGGTGGAACCACTTTGTGGCTGGGTTAAGGCTTTTAAGCCTTCCAACCTACAGGAAGCCGTATGGAGGACTAGACATTTGATGGGTTCTGCAGCAACAACCAAATTCACTCCTAGACCACCTATAAACCAAGGGGGAAGAGATCAAAAGGAAGTGGATAAAGGAAAAGGAAGGATAGACGAAGCTACTAGAAGGGAACTGAGGAGGAAGCAACTTTGCTTCATGTTGTCGTCCTTATACACACTAGCAGACGTGAGCTAAGTCCTGCTCACTTAGTGTGTCCTCGGAAGCACAATACCTAGGTTCAAAATCCACGTTGTCACTTTGACTTGAACCTCTTCCGTCTAGGCTAACTCCTAGGGAAGCCAAGGGGGGTAGACCCTAGTTACTAGATGAGATTAAGAGTTTAATGTTCTAGGAGTTGGTTTTAATTTGTTAAATGGTCAAGGGGAATCTAGCCTATGATGTTAAGCAGTAATGCAAATGCAACAATAAAGTATGACAGTCAGAACCTTTTCCTAGGACAACTAAGACTAGTGCCTAAGATTGGGCAATGGGGTCAACTAGATTAAGGGAAGATTAATTACAATAGAGTTACAAGTAATTACAACAATATCAAAGTACAAATTAGATACAGCAGAATATGTAAGATATACAAAGCTAAACTAAACTAGATACAAGATATATAGATATACTAACAGGTGTTTGAAATGTGCAAGAAAAGAAGATATACAAGATGCAAAGACCATCAACACATCAAGCCAAGCATGCTCACAATAGATAGAATTCTATTGGACTACTTATCAATGGCAAAAGATGCAAAGCACTCAAGACCCAGTCAAGAGAATGCCTCCAGGTGGATGCGCACTTTTTGAAGGATCACACCATAAACACAAGAATACACGATAGATGAAAGATTTAGAAGTAAAGTGCTCCAGATGACAAAGATATAACCACTTAGGCGATTATTCTACAACACATAAAAGATAACTTGCATGATATAAAAAGATAATGAGATCCATGTGTTTGCAAGTAGAGAATTAAAGTGTTGATATTGTAGATCATAGATTAAACTATGTGGTTAAGTGTGATTTATTTTAATCCTAGCTAGGTGTCAACCCAAAACTTTCCTCCCCCAATTACCAAGTGACTGTTGGATGCTCAAGAAGTTAGGCAATGAGGCCCACCCTAGCTTCGCAGGTCATCCCTAAGATCAGAGTACTCCCGGGAAGGACATCGCGTGCCGTGAGACCATCTCCGACCTAGCACCTTCTGTTGCCTTCCTCCGACCCCATTTTAAATGGCGAAGATGGTTGGTTATGGTGTCCTATTAAATCTAATTAATTGATTATTAGACCTATGAGCTAAGTATTGCGATGTGTTTGAGTGCTTGTAGCTTGCTCAAAAATGCCAAAGTACTAAAACTGAAAGATATGAAGGATGAAGCGCTTAAACAATGAAATTGCAAATTGAGCTCGTAAGTTGTGGAATTACTGCATGTAAATATTAACAACTGAAAATGCTTGTGAAACTGAAAATAATGATTATGTGAAGGCTGAATCCTTTAAACATATAGATTGCAAGTTAAATTGTTTAATGAGATTATTGCATGTGAAATATAAGGCAAAGGAAATTACTTGCAGAAAATAAAAGACGATTACTTAAGAGATTATGTAACCGACATGTGTGTAAGATAAGGATTAAAGAAATGTAACTTGCATGCAACTGTAAAAGAGATTTAATCTAAGCCTCCATGGGCTCTAAGCTAGCATATGTTATGAGATCTACACTAGATTATTTTAGATTTAGGCATGCATGTAAGAAATCACAACTAAACTGTTAAAATATTGTGTAACTGCAAAGAATATTCTTATCCCCTTTTGTGGATAAAGTAAAAGATAAAATATGTATTATTGATTAGATCAATCCCCTTTTGTGGATTGATCATGTCGGGCATTGTAATTGACCAAATCCCCTTTTGCGGATTGGTCAAATCCTAATTGTAATATGCAAATTAAGAAGTCGGCCCCCAGGAAAATTAAAGTGGTTATAACCACCCAGAAAGACAAGTCAGCCATGCCAGTGAAGAGACACCTCCTTTCAGTGCTTGCCAGTTTGTTTAAATAAAGGAAGCCAGCCACTCATTTGTTCACTCACTCAGCTCACTCATCTAGTGCGCAAGTATTGAAGGAAGTTGCAGTTACCGGTTACGGGAAGAAGGAAGAGAGAGAGAGGCGCATCCTTGGGAGAGGAATTTATGTGTTGTTTGGTTCATTGTCTTGGCATTGTATTGGCTATCTATATTAAGGAAGTTTTGTTGGGTTTGTCTTCCCCATGAGGGTTTCCCAGGATAAATGTCGTGTATCTTGTGATTGTGTTTCTCTCAGTTATCCTATCTATGCTATTGTTATCTAGTAAATTGAAAGGTAACCTAATAATAGCTTAAACTTTAATATGGTATCAAAGCTAAGTTGAACAGAGCATCTTTCACAGGAAAAAGAAAAACGTCACTGTTGTCGTACAAGAAAACTAGGCCTTTCTATCGAAGAAGAATTTCAGCCCCAAAACCATCTAGAAAAGTGCGCCCTACCTCAAGGAACACTTTGGCATCTTCAGTGCACCTTTTTGGTGGCTAGATCTCCTAGAAAGTGAAACCCTAGTTTTCACAAAGTACCAGAAAACCAGAAGCACCAGTCCAGAAATCCGCAGATCAAGTTTGAGGGGGTAAAA
>CBVK0100097425.1:0-32749 GCA_900067695.1 Picea abies
CAATCATCAATCAATCAATCATTTGACATCAATCAATCACTTGACATTAATAAATGACATCAATCAATCAAACCATTGGCATCAATGACAACATGATCCAACAACCTTGTTGTAAAAGGTGACGACAACTACACTTCTCAGCTCATAAGTTGACACAACAAAATAGGCCTGGAAATTGCAACTGAAAGGAGCCACGGATCCTCACCCACAGGGAACAGACATCAACAGTCTTCAAGCTGAGCAACGAGGGACAGTAGAGAAGGGCCGAGCCACCACACAAAACTCAACAATAGTTACCACAAAGGGGCCACAACAACTTCAGAAAATACTCCAACAACAGATGAGAAGAGGGCCGTAGCAAAGAGAGAGGATCCACCCACCTTAGAAGCTCATTAAAATAAAAGTATGTTGTGAAGGGTAGAAGGTAGGCTTATTTATAGTTTAGGCTAGGGAAAAAATAAAAGAAATTAAATTAAAATAATTATTACTAAAAATAATATGTTTAAATTAATTAATTTAAACATGTTATAATTAAAATTTTAATTTTAATTTTACTTTAACCCTTAAGACAAAAACAAAAATCCCAAACCAACACAAGCATGGGTAAAGGAGGGTTTAGGTGGGGTAGCTTGGTGGAAATACTTGTCCATTCATGTTCAAGGTGACCTTATTTACTTTATCATCATTGCATATGGGATACATCCCTCATGTGATCATGTCCTCCTTCAAGGAGGGTCATACACCAACAAAATACGTGATGAAGGATTAAGTTGCCCCAAAACTTTTCTGGTGTCTTATCCACCAAGGTATAAGACCAAGGATCAACCCATGCCCCAGACCCTGGACCATGTCCAGGGGCCCTAGACATATCTAGGGGCTTTAACTGCTTGGTCCCAGATCAAGAACCTCAGTCATATACTGGGGGCCCTCTCAGGGGTTTTTACTGCTTGATCCTAGACCAAGAATCTCAGTCATATACTGGGGGCCCTAACAAGGGTCTTTTGCCATGGCACTAACTGTTTGGTCCCAGACTAAGTACCCCATGAGTGCACTGGGGGCCCTAGATCTCAGCTAGGGTCTTTGCCATCCTCCCGGAGAATGGCTCTTGTAGCTGCTATAAATTTAACACTTTTGCATCTCGCCTTCGACCGTTGCAGAAGATGAGGATGTCTTCCAAAAAAAGTAAATGTGTGATTCTTAGTCTTGTGGTTAGCTGTATTCCATGAAAATCCCTCGAACTAATTGCATTTACTATAGCCCTGCTTAGTCCCTCGACCACCCGCATAAAGAGTAGAGGGGAGAGGGGGCATCCTTGGCGTAGTTCTTTTTCAAAGGTGAAGAAGGGTGAGGCTGCTCCATTTATGAGGACCGCAAAGGAGACCGAGGAGATGCAGGCCATTATCCATTTGATGAAAGGGACCTCGAATCCGAGATGGGTGAGTAGAAGCCTGATGTAGGACTAACTTACCCTGTCGAAGGCCTTGGAGAGATCAATCTTTAAAATGGTGCCCTTGGCTTTTGTGGTTCTTAGACTATGAAGCCCCTCCTGAGCTACTCCCAATTGCTTCGTGGATTTATTGACCTTCGAGGAACCCAAACCGTTCTTTCGAGATGGACGAAGAGAGTAATGGCTTCAGCCTCCGGGCTATTACCTTTGTGATAATTTTATAGATCCAATTGCAGAGTGAGATGGGTCGAAAATCATCAAAGGAGAGAGGATCGTTTACCTTGGGGATAAGATCTATGAAGGTGGTGTTGAGTGGGTTGTGAATTCTGTTGTTTAATTTGGATTCCTTTATGACTTTGAGAATATCGCCTTCGATCAGATTGAAGAAGCCCAAATAGAATTCAATTGACCAACCGTCTGGACCAGGGCTTTTATCTTTTTGGAAGCTTTGCAGGGTGTCTTTGAGTTCAGCTTCAATGACTTCTGCATAAAGATCTCGGTTTCCTTCCTCGTCCACGAAGTTGGGGAAGTAAAGAACCAGTTTGATGATGTCGGCTAAGTTGGTCCTTTGGTCTTCTTTGAATAAAGTTTGGAAGTGTTTTTTCCCCATATTTGTTAGCCCTTCGAAGAAACTAACTGGTCTGTCTTCCTGATCCTTTATGCTCCAGATTGTATTGGCCGCTTTTCGACCTTTGGCAAAGACATGAAATTTTTTTGTGTTTTCATCCCCGTTGGCTAGCCAGATTTCCCTGCTCTTAAGTCTCTAGGTTGCTTCTTGATCTGCCAAGATTTTCCTTCGCTTTGCCTCTAGGTTTCTAAGAATTTCTCGTGAAGCTTCCGATGAGAACCCAAACTCAAAATATTGGTAGATTGCCTCCAATTGGTCCTCAATGCTTTTGAGTTCTTGCTCATCTTCTTTTTGTTTTGTTTTTGCCCAAGAAATGACCAAATTCTTAATTTTTTTTAAATTTTCCATGAATTGATTCGCTGCTGAAGTTCCCCTCGAATCTTGAAGGGGAGTCCAATTTGATTTCACCAATTTTTGGAAGATTTCTTCTTTGAGCCAATTGGAGTTGAATTTGAAAGGGGGGACCGGCTTTTTTGGTCCTTCTTCAAAGGTTAACCATACAAGGGAGTGATTTGAGTCTCCCCCACTTCCTATCCATTGACGAAATTGGAGAGGAAGCAATGACAATGATTGAGTATCAGAATCTGGTCCAATCTTTTTGCCACTTGTGCTTCCCCAACTCTTAAGTTTCTTGAGGTGGGCAACAGTTTGACTGGCGCAGTGTTAATGAAGCCATTTGTAGCCAACAGGTGGCTAAAAAATGTTGTTTGGGGATCTGGGTGAGCCGAGGGGCCCCAACTTTCTGCTTCACCTAGGGAGAAGTTGAGGTCACCACCGATAATTAGATTTTTCGACTTCAAGAGTTCCTTGCTGAAGAGGGAGTTCCAAAAAAGTATTATGTCTGTGTATGGCCCATATACATTTATAATTTTGAGAGTCATCCCCAAACCTTTGATTTGTACCTCAAGTCCCAGACAGGATTCAAAAGCCCAAGAGTTTAGGGGCTTTATCTTTCTAGAGAGCCAACCAATGGCTAGGCCTTCCGATCTACCATGGGCATCCAACCCCAGGAAATCCCAGCCTGGGAAGAGTGTAGAGAGAGCTTTTGTGGCAGTGCATTCGTCTGCTAGAGTTTCTTGGAAGAGAACAACTTCTGGTTGGTGTAAAGTTACCAACATTTTTAGGGTGGATTTTTTTTGGGGGCTCGCTAAACCCCGAAAATTGAAAGAGAGGAGCTTCATGGGGGAACCCCAACATGGGATATTTGTTCTCTAAGGGCCTCAATGAGCGATTTTTGCTGGCCTAAAACTGTGTCCATCAGTGCACGAGATTGTGTTATGGAGAGGTGTGAAGGCCTGCCATGACCTTTTTTTGTTTTCAAAGGATCCGGAGTAGGCCCAAGATCTTTGGGGTTTGGGGTAGGGATAGTGACTGATTTGTTGCAGAGGTGGAAGCGGATGATGGAGTCCTCAGATCCTTCAGAGGAAGGTTCCTCTGAGGACCAAGAAATTGGGGAAGTTGGAGGAGAAGCAGTCGGAGGGGAGTCTTTGTCTAGCGGAGGAGAGGGGAGGGAGGCGGAGGTAAAATGGGGATTTAGGGAAACAATGGAGGTGAGGGGGGAAATTGGGAGGGGGGATGAAATCTTTTAAGATAAAATTGAAAGTATTTAGCAAACCATTTATAGGGCGGGGGAAAGAGAGATGCATACCTAAGAAATTGCTGATCAAGTGCTGAGGAGTTGTCTCTGGGCTGTGTTTGGTGCATGCCTCGTCGCTAGCTGTTGGAACGAGTGCCAAGGCGTTCCCAGTCGGCTCCAATTGATCAACTGTCGAGGAGTCCTGGAATGTTGCTGGGGTGAGGGAAGGTGTCCCCTCAAAATTTGACACTAATGAGGAGGAAAATTCCCCGGCTCTAGCTTGGTGTTCCCGACCTTGTCACCTAACTTCATGTGTAGAGTGTCTAGAGCACCTCCGAAAATATTTTGGACAATGTTTGACCACGTGGCCGTATTCATGGTAGTGTCTACAATGAAAGGGCATGCCTTCATATTCTAGTATTTGAACTCTTGTGCATCCCAGGTCCATGAGATTGAGGAATTCCCTTAACCCTTCCCTGATGTTAAGAGAAACCAGAATTAGAGCAACCACCATTTCTCTTGAGGCTAGAAAACTCATGTTTGTTGTTATGTATTCCCCTAGAAAATTCCCTATTACTTTAAAGCAAATTTATGACCAGAGGTGTGGAGGGAGACCTGGTAGGTGGACCCAAATAAGGATGGACTCGAGACGCTCACTAGCAACGTCGAAGGTGGGGTTCCAGAGCTTCATAAGGATCGAGGAAGAATCAATTGTCCAACTAGCTTGGAGTGTGGCCATGGTCTGAAAGAGGCTCAATGAAAATAACCATAAACCAACCTTTAGAGAGGCGAAAGATATTGGACGAGTTTGTGGAGTTTGCGCCCCAATTTGTAGCGACCCAGGGTCGCAGGGTTTTTCGTTGAATTGTCGGCCATAGGCTTTCCCCACTAGAGTTTTCTCTTCCATTGCTGAGACCATTGCCATCGAAAGGTTGTCATCGAGGATGAAGTTTGGATCTGCCTTGGATGACCCTAGACATTTGTTCCACTTCCTCCTCCTTTTCCCTGAAGTGCCTTGTGTTGATATTATGGTAGCTGCAGGAGGTATTTACCTCCATGTGTAACCCTGACGAGAATAGAATATTCCGAGAAGCAAGAAGAAACCCTAAAGCATTAAACTTAACCCTAGAAGACAAGTCGACTCAAGGAAATATTTAATATTAAGTACTTAGCCTCCAGAATGAGAAGTCAGCCCAGACAACACAGGAAAACAATGTAAATACAAGTAGCCAGACCTTGTTTTGTACACACAACGCGAAATTTCAGTTGGGAAGAAGTGCGCACTACAGAAACTGGGAAAGTGCGCAAATTTGGGGAGCAGCTGTAGCCGACAGTCACTGCAATCTATATTCCTGGTTTAGGCTCGGACTTTCTATTGGTTATGGTTGGACTTTCTGATCAATCTTGGTTATCTTTGCTTGATGCATTAGCCTTGGTTGGATATTGGTTTGCTTCCAGAATTATTCTCTCTGTCAGGGTTAAGGTGCTCGGGGGTGGCTTCGGCCTATGGTTGGGTGACAATATTGTTATATTGTCTATGTTTCAACGAGCACATCTATTACTTTCTAATAGGTTATGGGCCCACACTATCTTCAGATAGTCTAACCGCTGGAAGATAGATTGGGAGGATTTGCTTAGTTACAATTGCAATTGCAGAGAGTTTTTGCTGCAGCAACAAAACCCTAACCTTCTTGTTGAGACACCTTAAGTGAAGATATTGACCTAATTTCTGGATAGCTTAGTGCACCCTAGCCTAGTGCATCTCCTGGTACTCTCAGTAAGCTAAGACTTCAAGTTTGAGTTTTTTGGTCAAAATCAAGGGTTGACCAAGCCAAAGCAATTGTGACTTACTCTATGAAGTCAGAAAACAAGTTAGAAGGGGCTTCTAACTTCAGAGCGTGGAAGACAAGTATTGACTTCATCCTTGCCAAGAATAAAGTGTTGGATATTGTGAAAAGAAAGATCATGGAACCACAGTTCGAAGAAGGAAAAGAGAAAAAACCTCAAAACGTTGCAGTTATGGAGAAGTTCAAAGATAGTGACATCAATGCCATGAGTATCATAGTGGACTCTACAAAAGGCCACTTGATATCCTACATCTCTAATTTTGACTCATCTAAGAAGATGTATGATGCCCTAACAAACCTCTTCTTAGTTAGAAACATTGGACAAGTAATGAGTATGAAGAATGAGCTCTGTGACATGAAAATGAATGATGATGACAACATAACATCATACCTTGTGAGAATATCTCAATTAATAAATCAACTATAAGCTATTGAAGAAATCATTTCAGAGAAGGAATTGGTAAATAAAGTACTCAATGGCCTTCCCAAGACATGAGATGCATTTTCCGCAAGCATGAACACAAGAAATGAGTATCCCACATTTGAAGAACTTTGGACTTGCTGTGCATAAGAAGAATCAATGATTAGTGCAAAAGAGAAACCCCAAAAGAAATACGATGATCAAACTTTCACAACAAGGTTCAATAATTTCAGGGATAAAAAGAAGTTTGGCTCAAGGAAGAAATCAAATCAAGAGAAAGATATGTCAAAAATACAATGCTTCAACTATCGAAAATATGGTCATTACAAGAATCATTATCCCGAGTTAAAGAAAAGGAAGGAAACACACGAAGCATCAGTTGCCGAAGAAAGAGAACCCTCAAAGAAGGCCAAGCAGGATAAAACAAACTTCTTCTTCTAAGACAAGGTAACAATATTCCTCATAATTCTTGTACATACCATGTTTACATAATTTCTGTACATATATTGTATATCTATTTCTTAGAAAACAAGATGTTCAAAGAGAAACAATACCTATGGAAGAATAACAAGATAATGATTGCTATCACAATGACTACAAGTCAAGAAATACACATGAAAAGATGAAGTACATCGACAACCCTTGGTAACAATTCACGTGGAAGCTATTAACATAAGTAACAAATGCAAGATACGCTGAAATCAGAATCAAACTTGAAGAAACCTGGAAGAAGTAAAAACAGAAAGAAGTCGGCAATCAAGATAAAATTAGAAAAAGACTTGTGACACTTTGCATAAGGCAATAAGGATGTAGACGAAAGCGTGGACTCTCTTAGTTGAAGGGAGCCGATTATATAATCCCAAAAGAAGAGCATGCATCCATGCATGGAGAAAGGATTAGGAGGGAGATAATCCTAAATAATATGATCCATCAAGGATTACCAAGTATCTATCCATTTTCCCATTGATGGTAGCAACCATGAAAAACAACACGTGTCTAGTTTGACTTTAGAAGAAGTCTTCTTCGAAAAGAAGCCTTAAAGTATCCCTGGTTGTCCGTCCACATCCATGATCCTATGATGAAAGAAATAAGTTGGAATCTTCGAGGCATGGAATCTATAAAAAACTCCATGGACCCAAGAGCTAAAGAGAAACAAGAGGAAGAACATGAAGATTCCAACAGAGAAAGAAAAGTCAGAACAACCAGTCATTATATCAAGAATCACAAGACTACCAGCTTGGTCTGAACCCACTAGAAGAAATCAAGCATAATAAATGGAATTTGTGATGAAGAACAAGTGTATGAAAGAATTATGAATGGAAGCATTGCGAGATCTAGAACTAAAGGTTCTCCTAGATGGAGGGAGAAGACTATGATGATGGCTTGTTTTATTAACCAGACACACCTCTACCTGAGCCATTATATCTCCTACAATATCCATGGGTTGGAGTTTACATCAGATGAATGTAAGGACTGTTCTCCTCAACAGAGTAATTGAACAAAGAAGCGTATGTAGAGCAACCTCAAGGTTTTGAGGTATACCAGAAAGAGACTCTTGTATGCAGATGGAAGAAGACAACTTGGTGTAGAGCCTCCAGTGAACAACATAAGCATGGTGAAAAATTTCTATATCAAAGATATTGTATCAGAATGGTTACTCAGAAGTCCAGGATGATGGATTTCTAATCCATGACAAACTCTCATGATGATAAAAGAAGTGCCACTTGGATATGTTCCAGTTTGACCCTTGCCACGATGTCATGAGATAGAAGGAAACAAAAGAGATGAATCCAACCATAGATCAGACAGTGATTTTCGTAATGAAAATGGTTCAATAGATTGCTGATGTACCATAGACAACGATTCCCCTTGTGGCCAGTGCAGGGGAATGGTCTAGGACAATGTTTCTTCTTGACAATCACTCTCAGTAGTGGTCAAGTAGAATGGTTCGCCTCGCCGGGAAATCATTCTTTCGAAGTTCACAATTGTGAGCAATTTCGAAGAATGGTCCGTTTTGGAGGTTGGTGTAGGATAGTCATTTCCTTAGGAAATGGTTCAGAGAGTCATTCCCTACGACTGACTCATTCTTTCCAGGTTGCACTTTCTTTAGTGCCGGAGGAATGGCCCAGTTAGGTGAATGGTCTAGGTTCAACAATTAGGGATAGACATTCCCTAGGGCAGACTCATTCTCTCCAGGCTGCACTTTGTTTAGTGCCAGAGGAATGATCTAGATAGGTGAATGGTCTAGGATCAGAAATCACGACAATTATTCTTCTGTGCTTGAGAAGAATAGTCCAGTAGCTCATGGCTGATGTTTTACCTTCTGAGGGCATATTCTCTTCCAGATCTCAGAGATGTGAGTGGAAGAATGGCCCAGATGACTTAGTTTATATCATGACATTGTTTTTCTGTGTAGGTTGATATCATATGATATGATTGCTATGGAAATTGTATGTCTCTAGACAATAGATGTATGCTACTGTGGTGGATGTATTCCACTGGTTGTGACTATGTGTCACTGATTGAGTAGCTGTGTGTTACTTGGTGTGATAGTGTACCACTAGATTGTAGTTGTGTACTACTATGGATAGACATAGTTGTGTTCTATTGAATGACATTGTTTTGATTACCATGTAGACTATCAGTTGTGTTGATATTTTTCTAAGGCATACAGGTTGAGACAAATTTCTATGACTTGATTAGAAAATAATCCTAGATTGACATTCCTATAGGAATGGTCTCTGTAGTCCATGACGTAGTTTTTATCTCTGTTGGGACAATCATTCTTCTAGGACGTATGTACGGATTAAAAGAATGGTCCTTGTATCACTTTGTGGAGTGAGTGACTTATTCAACATCATGCTTGATTACTCAGATAGAGTATGGATTCTAGAGATGATGCAGTTGATGCTATCAGATGATAGTGATAATGGTGCTCGTGATCTAATCATGAGATAGCTTGTGCCGCTATGATGATGCTACCAGTTGAATGGTATGTTTGTGCTCAAGACCATTTCCTTCAATACCTCCCCAACTAGGAGAGAGTGTTGATATTATGGTAGTTGTGGGAGGTATTTACCTCCACGTGTAACCCTTACGAGAATATAATATTCCGGGAAGCAAGAAGAAACCCTAAAGCATTAAACTTAACTCTAGAAGACAAGTCAACTCAAGGAAATATTTAATATTAAGTACTTAGTCTCCAGAATGAGAATTCATCCCAGACAATGCAGGAAAGTAGTATAAATACAAGTAGCCAGACCTCATTTTGTACACACAACTCGAAATTTCCACTGGGAAGAAGTGGACACTGCAGAAAATGGGCAAGTGCGCAAGTTTGGGGAGCAGCTGTAGCCGACAACTGCTGCAATCTGTATTCCTGGTTTAGGCTCAAACTTTCTATTGGTTATGGTTGGACTTTCTGACCAGTCTTGGTTATCTTTGCTTGATGCATTAGCCTTGGTTGGCTATTGGTTTTCTTCCATAATTATTCTCTTTGTCAAGGTTAAGGTGCTCGGGGGTGGCTTCGACCTATGGTTGGGTGACAATATTGTTATATTGTCTATGGTTAAACGAGCACATCTAGTACTTTCTAACACCTTGGGCATCCGGATCCGAGTCGAAGGGAGGACGAGAGCCTGATGCCCCACTTTGGTTGAGGTCCCAACCGTTGAGGTTGAAGGGATGAATATTTGTTGCGACAAACCCTCACTCCAACTCTGAAGGTGCATGAACTAGTGTGTAGTCTTGGCCCTCAAAAGGAAGGTAGCACTCTGTGGAGAAATCCTGGCTATGCTCCAGAGCTTGCATGACCCTTTCATTCTGATCTTCGAAGAGCGTTTCCGGTAGTGTCTCAGGATGTACCCCAAGATCTCCCAGCTCTTGACTGGAAGTTGGGTTCACCGTGGGATCCGAGAAGTTCTAGGTTATAGTTGCAAGGCAAGGCGAGGAGAAGAAGTCACAATGTGATGGAGAGAGGGGAGCTGCGTAAGCTTGTGGGAGAAGAGAGATGCAGTGGAAATAAGTGTTTTCGAAACTTGTGGAGAGGGGGGTTGCCGGGGCTGAGAGGTTTCTATCCTAGAGATCGCGTCCGAGCCAGGAGGGGGAACTTGAGACTTGAACAGGGTAAAATCCTATTACCCAAAGAGCTGCGAGAAGAAGTCGCTCTAGGGGACCGGAGGAGGTGTAGAAAGCGGTGGAGATCCCAGTGGAGTCGAGGTGGACAGATGTCACCGGTTAGAAGTTGGTGGGTTTCCAACTGTCCCCATCTAGGGGAGAAAATCTCCTGGATCTGGTGAGTAATCTACTTCGTCGTCGTATGTGGCCATTGGGTCACCCTTCCTTAAAGACAAGTCAGCCGTTGCTTCACTCTTAGATTTTTCATAAGCAACTTAGGGCACCACAGGCGACAACAAAAGCATAAGAGGCAAAGAGGAAAAGTCGTCGAGAAAAGTGGGAGGGTTTGCTTAGAAGGGTGGGGTCACGCTTGTATACTTGTCAGAGGGTTCACGTGACCGTCGGGTAAAGAGAGCTACTATCAAGAAGGAGGGTAGCTCATGACCGCAGGGTGCAGGCCATGGGCCCCAACCCCCAAATTGTTCCTTCTTCTTATCAATAGTGATCCATTATTGAAGATGATCTATGTAATTTAATAGGTTTTAATTTAATGTAAGTTTATCATTTTTAATATTTAGGAGTTCAACTTAATGAATATAGATCATTTATTTGGATAAATGTTTAATTTTTCTATTATAAAAAATATTTTGTTTAAATTTAAGAAAAATCAAATTATTGTTCAACTTAATGAATATTGTATAGATTATTTATTTGGATAAATATTTAATTTTTATGTTATAAAAATATTTTGTTTAAATTTAAGAAAAATCGAATTATTTTATATTTACTATCCACAAATAAATCGATTTTCAAATTCCATCTTAATGTTGACTCTTATGGAGTGAGAGCCACCCTTTGACCAAGATCAATGGCATTGTGGCTATGACCTTTTAACATCTCTTTTGTATTCCCTCGCAATACCTCCAAAACTTGTTCATCGTCACCATTATCCTAAGAATTGTCATAATCCTTATCCCACATCCAGGTGGGTGCAACATAGTACTTTGCACACTGTCATTGTAGAAGGTGAAAAATTCGGTGGACACACACCAAAATTTGGGCATTTTACGAGATTCAAGCGATTTCTCTTAACATAAATAGTGAAGGAATGCTCACTCCAATTTTTCTACCTATCGATGAACTAGTCACGTGCATAACAAAATGGAGATGGTGTGATTTAAATTTAATAATAGAAACTTGAATTAGGGCATTTTTTGTTGGGCGTTTCTAGCAGGTTAGAAACTTGCAAGAGACGACCACTAGATGAATAGAAACACTTGTCTAGAAATGGGAAACAAATGTCAAAATGGGTTTTTGGTGTGGTTTAATTTCAAGACAGATTTCTACCACAATGGCCCCATTAGGTGTAGTTAGCTTTGTGGATCATCTTCCTCATGAGTGTGTTGGCTTCTTAAAATTTACTAAAAAGTAAAGTGACATATTCCTTGGTAAGGATTCTCAATTAAGATTACCATTGTGCGTTATTTGGTGCGCTAAGGTGACCACATGCACTCAACCATAGGTTGGAACTATTGATGTAGACACAAAATAAAAGTTTGAGTGACCAAAGCAAACTAACCCATCCATGGGCATTAATTGAATATAATACTTAACATAAGGGGAGAAGCAAACCTAGGGGAAAACACCTTGTAGAATTTCCCTTGAACTAGAGCAAAGAGAGGAATATTCAAGTGGAGAACCTTTAGAAGAACCCTGCACACAATGACAACCAATATTCCAATACTACTAATACCTCTTAACAATGTTAGTATTCCATGAAATCAATCCATAATCAGATCAAGAAGCATGCCAACAATTGGAAAAGATTTATGGGGTAAAGAGAAAATGTTTTGTATTAAACATTAAATGTAAAACAAAATGGAAGATTTTACCTTGAGGGAGTGATGGAGATTGCCTCCAAGCTCTTGGTGGGGAATTATATCCTCTTTAGATCACCCTTTCTCAATGTTGGAGTAAATTTGGTAGCATTTCTCCTTATGAGATGGTCAATTGAGGGGAAATTTTGGTGGCACAACCCTCATGAAGCTTAATAACAAAGAATGAATCACGTGGGCTTGAAAGTCTTTAGCAAAAAAATAGGATCATAACCTTGCATGAACTGAACTTGTGAAAATTGTTGGAGGAGGATTTTGTTTATAGATTTCCTTATAGAGGAAATGGAGCTCCATGTGAAATCCTGACCGATGTGCTTGTATTTATGAATCTATGTTTGGCTATGTACACCTTCATTGAGTGAGGAAATTTGAATAGTATGAGATTTGCTTAACCAACCAACTCATGTACTAACCATGACATTCAATGGGCCACACAATTTAATGTTTTCTTGGTGTGACAAGAATTGCATGGGTCTTGAAAGAATTCCCGCACCACTATGCACCCCATTCAAGGGAGAGACACATAGTTCTCCATTCTAGTTAACCTAAAAGTTGACTTTGGTCCTCAATTAGTTTAGCTCATTTTTCATAGTTTTTATCTTCTAAATGATGATTAATGTTGATTTTTGATGTCTTTGACATTAATCACTTTAAGTGTCACAAGTGGAAAAAAGGGGTGTGATTATAACAATTCCCCCTTGATGTATGAGATTACAAGAGCATCATATCGTCAAAATGAATCATGTGTTTCTATCAAGGTATTGAGAGAGATTCTACTATTGGGAATCCCTGAACCTGCCACCCACCAAACAAAAATCTGAGGTAAAATATATAAACAATTCTTCAAACAAGGTAAACATGCCTATGCTCATGTAAGAGTCAAGGAAAATAAGGAGCATGGCTTTGCCAGACTATACATATGAAGCCAAGTCAAGATAAATATGAAAAATGAATGTTTCTTCTGTCTACAATTGTTAATCCCCTATATAAAGCCCCATGTAAATCCCTATATATTGTTTTGTTGTATTTATATTGTTATATCAATATTGTCAACTAGACCTTTTAATTGTAATTGTATCCTTGGTCTCCTATATATATATATATACACACACACACACCATGGAGACTTATTTTTAGGATCATCTCATATTGTTTTGTACATTGCATATATTGTAAAAGGAGGTTTCCCCCTCGAAGTGGATTATTCATTGACTATTTTTGAAGTTTGGTTCCTAACATTTGGCATCGAAGCTTACATCCTATGGTTTTTCTCCTTCAAGCATGCCATCTTGGAATTTTTGCTATAAATTTTTTTTTCCAGAGATATTTCAGACCGTGAAAGTCCCAGGAGATTGTGGAGAAATAGAAAAGTATGACTAGTCAAAATTTTAGGTATTGGTTCATTATACTTTCTGAGATATAGCTTGTGGAAGTTAGGGTCTGTAACTAGTCCCAAAATTAGTTTCAAACGAGTCATGTTGGAATTTTCACTATAATTGTTTTTGGAAAGGTTTTAGATTGTGAAATTTTAAGTATATCGAGGAGAAATAGTGAAGTATTTGTGGTAAAAATTTCATAGTTTGGATTGTTTTAATTTCTGAGATATAGTATGTGGGAATTAGGGTTATTTGACTAGTCCTAGAACTAGTCTCAAACATTTGTTCTTGGTAGAAGTCACACATATAAATCTCGGTAATTCCAAATTGAGTGCCACTAGTTCCTTGGAAAGAATATAGACCACACTATTTCAAGTAAGAATTTTAGAATTAGATCTAAAATACTGTACATGTGGAATTCCATACAAGTTTTCTATTTAGAAAGGGATAATAATAAACAAGTTTTGGAAAGTTACCATAACTTTCACTTGGCACATCAAATTTTGGTCAGACCCATGGCATTATAGAGAAGACATATCATAGTATTACAAGTTGAAATTTCATACTCAGAAGGACCAAAATTTCAGAGATACATCAGGACAAAGGTTGGCCAACAAGACAGTCTCACAATTAGGGGTTTAAAGGTACACCACTTACAATTGACATAACTTTTAATTGGAAGATCTATTTTTGGCGATTCAAAATTTGTGATAAAGAGAAAGTAAGGAGTATTATTATTGTTATCCCATGTGGTTAAGGATGTTCCAAAGATTACTACACCAATTAAACCTCTAGGAATCTCACACATGCCATTTAAAGAAAGTGAAGACTTAGAAATTAGATTATCCCAATTGAAGAACCAAGTTGATGAAATGAGTACTAGTATGTTCAACTAGTTAATTTTTCACATTTTCAGGAAGGCCTTAAAAGGCAAATGGAAAATTTGATGGATCAAAAGGAATATAAAATGAAAAAGTTAATGGATCAAAGGATAGGTTTCATAAATAAAAGGATAGATTCCATGAATCAAAACATGGATAAAGGGATGGAAAAATTACAAATTCCATGTTACATACCCTAGATGAGAGATTCCCTAAAAGAGATATCAAGACATAGGGAAATCATGAAAATGTGGAGAACATAAATAATGAGTTCTAGAAGCATGATTATTTATCACTCCAAGACCCACATCATCGAGGGTTCCACTCGACACCAAGGAACTACTTTATTCCCAAGATCGATATGAGGAAGTTTGATGGTAAAGATCCTATAACATGGATATTCCAGATGGAACAATTCTTTGATCTACACAAAGTTACACACTTACAAAAGGTAACTCTTGCATCCTTGTATTTAGAGAATGATCAATTTGTTTGGTGTTAATGTCTTGGTGAAACAAAAAAAAGATTCTATTATCTCTTAGTCTATTTTTCAAAAGAATTGATATCACATTATCAGGATGTTAAGAGCAATACATTTTTTAGTCAATTGATAAATCTCAACAAAGAAGTCCAATTATAGAGCATATTTAACAATTCCAAAAACCAAATCTCAGGGTAAAGAACATTCAAGAAGATAATTTGTTATATCTCTTCATGGGCACTTGAAAGGAGAAAATTCAACATGATGTGTTTCTCTTCGAACCTAAATCCCTAGAGAAGGATTTCAATATGGCAAGGCAAGTTGAAAGTAAAAATATGGCTACTAGAAGAGTGATCTATAACAACTGCAAAGAGCACCATTCTCCCCCTCCTAACCTCATTCAACCTACAATGTTGACACCTAAACAAATGGATGAAATAAGAGAAAATAGACTATGTTTCAATTGTGATATCAAGTACAGTACGAGGCATAAATGTGGCGAGAATAAATTATTCTACATAGATTGTGAAGAAGAAGAAGATCAAGAATTGGAACCATCGTAGGATATAGAACTAGAAGAGACTACTCCAACGATAAATTTTCATGGATTGGATGGCATCAATACTCCACAAACCCTCAAGATAGAAGGATATATAAAAACAAAAAAGTAACAATCATGTTGATCGATTTTGGTAGCATCCATAACTTCATTAATTCCAAATTAGCAAAACTTCTCAATTGCTTTGTATTTCTAGCACCAGAGGTTCAAGTAATGATTGCAGATGGAGGTACCATAAATTGTTTAGGGAAGTGCCATAGTATTAAGCTCAATATGGGGGAATATTTATTAGATAGTCGCATGATTGCAATCCAAATGGGTGTTGCTGATGTTGTATTAGGGGTCCAATGGTTACAATCATTGGGAACAATGGCTCTTAATTTTCAAGAACTTTTCATGAGATTTTACTCATAAGGCAAGGAAATTGAACTCATAAGTATCCAAAGGAAGCCCTCTAAAGTGATAATTTGTAACACCTATTGGAAAAACATGATTGTGGAGCAATTAAATAAAAACAAATGCAGAAATGAAACATAGAAGATACACAATACAATAGATACATATATATACATGGTTCACCTAGTGTGGGCTACGTCCACCAGAGAAATTTTTAGGTCCTTCCTTTTTATTATCCAACAAATGAAGGGATACAATCTACAACACACCCGCTGTAGCTTCCTCTTCTTTCTCTCACAATTTCCTCTCTCAAAATACCATATTCACAATGATGCATAGAAGCAATACATTTCCCTCATAAAATTGGGTTTCTTTCTAGGGAAAAAAATCCTAAACCAACTTCTACCGTCAAATCTGCGACCTTATAATAAATGGACCAGATTTACTATGAAATTAAAATATACATTTACAAGACAATTTTTCCTTCGAGGGCTTTGCCCGCAAACCCTTTCCGGGGGGTCGCTTGCCTCCGGACCCCCCAGCCGGGGGGATGATCCCCCTAGACCCCGCAGGGGGGGCAAGCCCCCCCTGCGACACCCCCACATGGAGGGGTGTACAATGTTCTAGGATGTACAATCTTCATGGGGTATAAACATGACTTAAAACAAAGACCTATGAAACATGAAGATAATCAGGCTCCACAACCAACAACAACATGAAAAAAATACTCAAAAAAGGACACCATGGTGTAGTTGCACAATTGATCTCACTAGATGTTCAAACATCTAGACCTTTTGTTCCAGTGGATCTCCAAAAAGTTACCGAGAATCATTCCAAGGTATTTTAAGAGATTCCTAAGGGTCTTCCTGCTGCTTGATGTCATGGCCATGCTATTCATTTGCAATGAGGAAGTGTACCACCTAACATTAGGCCTTACATGTACCCATATGCACAAACGAGTAATATTGAGTGTAAGATTCAAGATATGTTAGTGGCAAAAATTATTCAACCTATCCAAAGTGCTTTCTCTTCTCTAGTAGTGATGGTTACAAAAGAAGATGGTTCATGGTATTACAAACATCTCAACAAAATGACCATTAAAGATAAGTTTTCTATTCCTTTCATTGATGAATTATTAGATGAATTTCAAGGAGCAATCCTTTTTACTAAGTTGGATCTCCAGTCTAGATATCATCAAATCAGAATGAGACAAGAAGACATTCCCAAAACATCATTCAGAACACATGAAGTTCATTATGAGTTTTTGGTGAAGCCATATGGACTTACTAATGCACCTTCAACATTTCAAATCTTGATGAATTATATTTTCAAACCCTTACTTAGAAAATTTGGGTTAGTATTTTTTAATGCTATACTAATCTACAAAAAATCATGGGAAGAACATGTACAACATGTTGACATGGTGTTAAAACTGTTAGAAGAGAAACAACTATATGCAAATCCTTCCAAGTGTTCCTTTGGGGTTCAAGAAGTGGAATATTTGGGTCATATTGTATCTCATGAAGGTGTCAAAATGGACCCTAACAAAATTAAAGCTATGATGGAATGGACAATTCCAAAAAGCTTGAAGAATCTTAGAGGATTCTTAGGTTTCAAAAGGTATTGCCAAAAGTTTTTCAAGAATTATGGTCAAATAGTAGCACCTCTAACAATGTTATTAAAAAAGGAGGAATTTTCTTGGACTCAAGAAGCAACCAAAGATTTTGAAAATCCTAAGGAGGCTACATGTATGAATCCTATCCTGGAAACACCTGATTTCAAAAAAACATTTATTGTGGAATGTGATGCCTCAAGATATGGCATTGGTGCAGTTTTAATGCAAGAAGGAAGGCCCCTTGCCTTTGAAAGTAGCCAAATTAAAGGAAATAACTTACTCAAACCCATATATGAAAAGTAAATGTTGGTGATATTATATGCAATTAATAAATAATTCCCTTACCTAATAGGAAGACACTTCAAGGTAAAAACAAATCATGATAGTTTGAATTACTTCTTGGAACAACAATTATCTTAAGAAGATCAACAAAAATGGGTTACAAAGATGCTAGGTTATGACTTTTAAATTATCTATAAAAAAGGAAAACAAAATATGGTGGCAGGTGCACTTTCAAGGAAAGAATAAGACACATAGGGTTTATTGTGTTCTATTTCCATTCCACAATATGATTGGGTGGAAGAAACAAGATCAAAAGGTATGCAAGGTCATTCAAAAAATACAAGAAGACTCAAGTGCATTAGATAAATTTATGTGGAATAGTGATATACTATGGTATCAAGATCACTTATATTTATGTAAGAATTCCCAACACAAATAGAAGGTCCTTTGGAATTTCACACTTCTCCTCTAGGAGGACATTACAGGTTCTTGAAAACTTACTATAGGATCAAGAAGCATTTTTTCTGGGAAGGTCTTAAAATCGAAGTTCAAAAGATTGTGGCTGAATGTGTGGTTTTCCAACATAATAAGGGAGAGACAATCAAGACCATAGGTCTCCTACAACCATTATCTATACAAATTCAATGTTGGGAAGAGGTTTCAATGCATTTTATTATAGGTCTACCCAAGTCTAAATGAAATAATTTCATCATGGTAGTAGTGGATCGACTCACAAAGTATGGCCATTTTTTTTTATCTCTTTCTCATCCTTTTAAAGCAAGTACAATAGCCACAACATTCATGGAAACATTTCAGAAGCTACATGGTGTAGGATTAAACCACAATCCAAGACCTAATTGTGAGAAGGAAATACTACACTAGCTAATTGCAAAAGAGAGAGAAGAGAGAGAAGAGAGAGAAAAATAGAATCAATCTTCACACATAAGAGACTAAGAAACCAACTCTAATCACAGTGTATTAATCCTTGTTAATGAGTACAATATATAAGACTCTCCACATGAGGAGTAATGCGCACTAGGTTGGGATTTCCATGTGGATGCTCAAGTACAAAAGTAACTTCTCCCAATAAAAACAATTAACTAAAGTCAAAATTTGATAATAATAAGAAAAGGTCAAAAATATAGGTGTGAACTTACTGAGAACTCTACATGAAGTCAACATGCATTCCATAATAGAAAAAATCTTCTAGAATAAGATTAGAGTCCAAGAATGGAACTAAAGTCCTAACTGAGTGAGAATTTGCTAATTATGGAAAGTCACTAAATAAGTGAAGTGAGTTGACTCCAAGCATTAGATGGGTAATGCACACTTCCCTAGGAGGATAATATTCTTACTAAAGTGCACTCTATAGCCATGAAATAGGAAATATCTCCTAAAATTAAGGAAATAAAAATTATCTTCTAAAAATTGAAATTTACCTAATGGTGGCTAAAAAATAGGAATTGGCACTAAAAAATAGGATTTTTCCTAACATGTTCAACTGATAATTAATGTATCCCTCACTCCTAGAATTTTCCTCAATGAGAAAAAAAAATTGTTCGATGAAAGTCTTTGTGAATATGTCTTCCACCCTCTCTGAAGATGGACAGAACTACATATCAATGACTCCATCCTGAATTCGTCCTTGAATAAAGTGCATATGAACTTCGATGTGCTTGGTCCATTGCCTCTGAACTTGGTCTCTACACAACTTGAGATTCCTTTGATTATCACACCATATAATTATCGGATGATGAAAATGAACTCCCAACTCTGTAAGAAGGTGTTGCAACCAAATAGCTTGAGTAGTAACATTCACTGCACCCCTGTACTCCGCCTCTGCTGAGGATAAAGAAATTGTTTTTTGCTTCTTACTTAACCAACATATAGGTACTAATCCAAGGTAGAGGACATATCTTGAAGTGGACTTGCGATCAGTGATATTTCCTGGCCAATCTGAGTCTGTGTAACCAACAAGTTCCAAGGAAGATCCTGTTGCATAGTGTATACGAAAATTGGTAGTCCCCTTGACATATCTAAGAATCCTCTTTGCTTCCTTCCAGTGAAGCTCATGAGGCTCCTACATGTACTTGGAAACTGATCCAATTGCATAATAGATTTTCGGTCGAGAGTGTGTAAGGTAGAGAAGACTCCCCACCAACTGTCAATATCTAGTACAATATACCAAAGGTGATGCACCGACATCCTCTAGTCTAACCCCTGACCGAAAGGGTGTTGGAGATGACTTGAAATTTGTCATATAAAACCTATAAAGTAGATATACAACATACTTGGACTGAGACATATTGATTCCTGATGATCTAGGTGGATATTGGTGGCCACCCACCTCTTCCAACTGACTCACATACAATTTACATCTTGGCAGTTTTTTTTCTAGCTTTTCGGGTCCTAAAATTTTGGGGATGTTTTGAGGCCTTAAAAAGTGTTTTTTGAGATCACCATAGTCACATTGTAGACAAAGTCATAGTGTGATAGAATAATGTCTATTCCTTGGATAACCATTTCCAATGGGTTATCGTGCGTCTAGAATGGAGATCGTATGCAAAAGTTACGACCCTGGGAAGTTGATGTACCAACTTACCCCATCGGGGCACACACGAACTTTGGCACTTCAACTCCTAGGATTAGGTTTTTGGATGTCTAGGGTTTTCTGATTACTTATGGATGCTAAAAAGGTCTGGAGGCATCATTATAATGTGCTCAGATGAATGCACGTAGCCGCCACATCTCTTCTCTAAGATTAACTACCATCATTCGAGCAAGATTGTTTCATTCTGCATTTTACAGATTCAACATATTTCTTTATTGAATAGAAGTTAAGTTTCACTGTATCTTTGTTATTTGTTTCTATATATATGTGTTAATGTTATAGATCTATGTTTCATTTCGTTCTTCTCATAAATCCAGATCAGTGGTATCAGAGTGGTCTGCTCTTCATTTGTTTCTCTGTGCATGTCCCCAACGAGGTCAGGGTATAAGCAGTTGGGACTCGAACAAGTTGAGACTTTGCAAGAACGACCTTGCCGAACCCAATGGTCGCCCATGGGGGAAGAAAAAGAGAGACAATGGGGTAGGAGATCCATTTAAACTGTTTCTCAAGGAATCCATCGTGCAACAGAGGAATGAGATGATGGATAATTTTGCACAAATCCTTCAACAACTGCCAATATGCGACACATATTCCTCGAGCGGAGGCGCCGCCCCCTTCAAGGCACAAATAAATTTTGAAATTCCTATATTTGAAGGTCAAATAGAGACAAATGTTGTAGAAAAATGGTTAAACATTCTAGAAGGGTATTTTTCTGTCCATAGCTTTTTCGATAGAGAAAATATTACATTTGCGCTCCTTAAGGCCATCCCCCATGTCAAATATTGGTGGGAGAATTTCTGTGAGAAAAAGGAAACAGAGGAATCTACATTATTTGTAGTCGCACCCACTTGGGGTTCTTTCATGGATTTTGTTAAAAAAAAATACCCCGTTTGAAGTTACGATAACTTATATACAAGATGGACCACACTGCGACAGGAAATGAACCAAACAATGCTAGAGTTCACCAATGTATTCCATACCTTGCGCACCAAGATGAGTATCAAAGACTCTAAGTGACATATGGTACTCAAGTAATGCGGTGGTGTGCATAGATACATCCATATATAAATGAAGTTTATAAACATCTCGTCCTTGGGCATGACCTATCGATATGTTTTCAAAATCGAGCAGAAGTTTAAAAAAAAGACACGACCGTTTGGGTCCGCGAACCCCTCACAACATAAACAGGTAAAAGGAGGCACCAACCCACAGAACAAAGGGAATATCAAGGATGGACAACCTTAGGAAAACCAATCTAAGCCACAAAAAAATGAGGACAATGGGAAGCCAAAGAAAGACATTGGGAAGTGGTGCGAGTTCCATAAGAGCCCCTGGCATAAAACCGTCGAATGCTACTCAAAGAAGTCATTAGTGGTTGAGGTGAAAGCCTCTGAATCCGATGTGGGCTCCGACTTTGGGTCAGAACTAGAAAAAGGGAGATGGATCATTGACACAAAATCCAGTGCCACCATTGCTACCACTAAGGTTGATCCCGGTGAACTTGATGAACAAGAGGAAGGTGAGCGCCTCTTTCATTCATAGATGTGGGTGAAGGGTACTCCGCTGCACTTCATCATTGATAGCGGTAGTCAAAATAACCTCATCTTGGTGGAGGTTGTCAAGCAGTTGGATCTATCGACAACACCACACCCACAAATCTACACCATCAGATGGCTCTTCCAAGGAAGCGATCTCTGCGTCAGCCAACAACGTCATCTTCCCTACGACATCAAGCACTTCAAATATGAGGTATTGTGTGATGTCACCCTCCTTGAAGTTTGTGATGTTATTTTTGGCTAACCTTATTTATGGAAAGGTTATGTTGTATATGAGTCTAGGCCTCGTAGTGTGATTATTACTTTGGACAGGAAATTGTACATGATACCCGATGTAGTCCCACTTGTTAGCGATATTTCTTGTAGCAGGGGTTAAAATGCAAAGGAATGGGTTAAAAACTCACTTATCCTAAGTTTGGGATGTCAATGCGTCCATGTTTAAATGGAAACCAAATCTAGACAGCAAGGATTCAAGCACTCGGATCAACGACGCACATGGAATTCCGGAGCCCCCCCGCCTTTCTACCTTTAAGCGGAGGGGTGGGGGGTCCGAAATCGAGGGCGCATCTCTTCAACGGATACAATTGAAGCACCCAGATCAACGATGCGTAGGGTGATTCCGGACCCCCCTGCCTTTATACCTTTAAGTGGAGGGGGGAGGGGGGGGGGGGGGGTCCGGAATCAACGACGCATCTCTCCAACGGCTGCAATTTGAGCGCCCGGATCAACGACGCACAGGCCACCCGGACATCCACTGTCATTCTGCGTTTCATCAACATGGGGCCCCCTTTGTTGTGTCTTCCTGCCATTTGTTCTCCACCTAAACACACAATCCCTTTCCCATCTCATCATCCACTCACCACCTGCCATGTGTCCTTCTCTCTTCCACGTCAGCCTCCCACTAAAGTGTGTCCATTATATCTCATTTCTTGCCCCCTTTGCTTATTGTATTCCGCCATGTGTCTTCTCTTGTAACCTCTCTCACACCCTCATAGTTTCGGTGTTGCCACTCCCGTTATGCGCCCCATCTTTCGCGATGTCCTCCACGCCTATTCATCAGGCCGTTCAACTAATCCATGTGGCAACGCGAAAGGTCTTCCACATCGCGAAGGTGCCGAGTTGGCCGGGCCATCCTCAATCCCAATGAAGTAGTTATTGAAGCAGTTGGTGGTGGTTAGACATCGCCTCCGCCATAATAGTTGGTGGTGGTTAGACATCGCCTCCGCCATAATGGGAAAGTCCGACGACGAATTAAAGACACGTCGATTCGCCCACGGAACTGTCTGGAGTTCGATTATATCTTCCATAAGTGCACGATCATTCAGAGACTGCTGGTGTAGATTGTCGGAAGCCATGCAGACGCAAAGTTTTAATGAAATGCCTCGATTTTGTTGCTGTTGTTGTTTCGAGTATATGTAGGCGTTTTCGCCATTCTTGTATCTATCGATGGTAGAGAAAAGCCCCCGACTGTAAAGTTTTAACAACCATTCTAGTTTCTCGGCTGTGCATTTGTATCTGAGATTTCTTGTTTTATGACAAACAGTTTTCTTACTCTGTCTATGTTTTCGTCTCATACCAGAGAGTTCATGATCGAATGATTCGCATGAATTGTTGCAGTTATGTTATGATAAATGATTTATTGTTACATTATTGTATTCTCTGGTCTTTTGTGTTTTGAATGTAAGAGGATCTTGCATTTGGATGCTTTCTTCTCCAGTCTATTAGCAACCTGATGTTTATGATAGACCCTTGCACTCTTCTCATACAAGTCTTCCCCCTGCTCACCCTTATTACAACTCACTGTTTGGAGTTTATCTAAGACCTCACTTTCCCATGCATGCCTAGCCTAGTTTCAGATTTGAGACAATATTGTTCTGAGTTTTCTTCCATTCGATCATCCCTTTATAAACAAATCGTGACATTAAACTGATGGGTTTCAAGCTTTTCTCCTGCAAGCAATCCAGGAGTGACTTCTGACGCTAACATTTCTGGCGCCGTTGCCAGGGACGAAGTTGAATATTTTCCCCGGGATTGAATGACAACGATTAGCTGATTCTGAAGGTGCATCAGATATCAGAACTATTGAGATTGCTACTGTGCACCTGGCGACTCCATTGTGACGAATCCACTGCGGCGAACATGTGGGGTTAGTTGTGGCTTCCAACGGTAGACACATGCGGTCCCATCCATAGCTGCCTTTGGCCATGTCTGAAGAAAATCCGGAGGTGATTATAAAAAAAGGGAAGCCTTCTCAAGGATAAAGCTTCGCCGCGCAACCAGGTATTTCCCCACCTCCTTCTGTAAAAACTCCATTTTCTTGTTCTCAGCTTCCTAGACATCATTTCTCTGAGGTTTCCTGTCTTCTAAATTTCGGGAGTGTTCCTGCTGAGTTTTCTCCTCCTGGTATAGCATCAGAAAGAGAGACCCTTGTCACTCCTCCCTCCCTAGAAGCTGTGCCCCAACACAGACCTCAGGCCTCAGAAGGTTTCACCACCTCTCCTGTTATTACTATTACTGCACAAGGAGAAACATATGCAAGTTCAATTCCCTTAGCTCTCTCTCTGTTTTCCCCGTTGTCTCCCTCTCCTTCAGGGAACCCTTTTCCGGTACCTCCTGTTCACACTCCTTCTCCTCCAATCTCTCCTCTACCTAATACTCCCATGGCTGGCGCTAACCCCCCTATGACCAAGATGGAGGCTATTATAGCCGCGAGGTATGCTCCCCTTGTGTTAGCTCAGCCCCTCAATGCCCTCCCGACAGATGGTTACCTCAAGAAATTACCCAAGTTCACAGGTGAAGGGGACGTAACTGCAAATGAACACCTAGAAGCCTTTTACAGCTTCACAGATGATAATGTCATCATGCATGCAGACGTATGGATGAGGATTTTTGTCCATAGCCTCCAAGGTGAAGCCAAAAAATGGTTCAAGGCCCTGCCTCCTGGATCTATTGATGGAATCGAAGCTCTAGATAATGCATTTTTGAGACAGTGGGGAGACAAAAGGGATTTCATGTATTATATGACGGAGTTTGGATCTTTGAAGAGAAAAGAAGGAGAGTCTGTCTCTGACTTCTCCAAGAGATTCAATAAAATGTATAATAAAATTCCCGCTGAGATAAAGCCTTCGGAAGCCTCGGCTAAGATCACTTATGCTAGCGCTTTTGATCCTGACTTCTGCCTACTGTTGAGAGAGAGAAGAGCCACTACCTTGGCCCACATGCAGGATGCAACCGTGGAAGTAGAATCTAACATATTGGTTGTTGACCAACTCAAGAACGCTGCTGATAGAAACATAGCTAAGAAAAGGCCTGAGGCCTCCCCATCCAGTTCCTCTCCCATGCCCCATCAGACAAATGAGACAACCAGAGTACTAAAATCACTTTCTGACAGGATGGAAAGGTGGGAGTTAGAAAGGAAGCCCATGCACATAAATCCCCAAAATGCTGATTATAGAGGTTTCAGGGGGCCTAATAACAATGGACCACAGGCCTTCCCAAGAGAACAAAGGGGAAAAGACAGAGAGGACCAAAGGATTCAAGCCCCCCTCTAGAATAACCTAGTTACTCATGAAGAAGGAGATGAGATAGATGAGTTAGACCCCGAAATTCATTGTGTTGAAGAGGCTCCTCCTTTTCCCCATTTGACTCGGTATGCCTACAAAAAATCCCTAATGAACGCTCAAATCCATGAGTTAGGTAAGGGAGAAAGGGTCGACCATACTTCGAACCGATACAATCTCAGGTCGAGAAAGAAAGGAGGAGAATATGATAGCCAAGACCAGCCCCTCATAGCAGATAAGCCTATTAAAAATGCAGAAACCATGACTAAAGAAAAGAGAACTCAGAGTACTTTGCCAGCAACTAGAGAGCCTGTCATTGAGGTAAGGGAAGCTCCCAAGCCTTTTTCCTCTTTTAATTTTGAGCATGAAATTCAAAATATTAGGATTCTCGTCCCCATCTCCGAGCTAGTTAAAAATGAAGATTTTAAAAGGTCCCTCTCTAAGCTGCTACAATCCGAGTACCCTCAGTCTCCTTATGACTCGGTGAACCTTCAATATGAGAAGCCAACCGTCATCCTAGGCCCCATGGTAGAAGATAGAGATGATTCCTCTCCTCCCTTCTACATCTCCCTGAACATACATGGTAAAGTGTTGCATAATTGCCTCATGGATTCAGGAGCTTCCCATAACCTTATGCCCAAGATAGTCATGGAAGAACTAGGACTAGAGGTGACCAAGGCCTATCATGATTTGTACTCTTTTGATTCGATAAGGGTGCAATGTCTGGGAGTCATCAAGGACCTAGTGGTTTCTTTGTTTCAGCTGCCCATGAAGAGTGTGGTCATGGACATTGTGGTAGCTGATGTTCCCCCCAAGTTTGGCATGCTGTTGTCAAGGTCTTGGATTAAGAGACTTGGGGGAACGTTATAGATGGATCTCACATATGCCACCATTCCAGTTTTTGGAGGGGAACACAGAAGGTTGTATAGAGAAGCCCAACTAGCCTATATTGTCAGTGATGAAGCGAACCCCACTAATCACCCCATCTTTGCACTTGACACTGACTTAGGGTCTAGTTTGTTACAGATCACTGAAGCTCCTGAGGCCCCTTTACAGATCAGAAAACATCCCATTCTTGATCAGGAGATGCCTCCTCCAATCACTTCTGTTTGGAAGATGTTATTTGATGGAGTTTCCTCCAGCGTAGGTGCAGGTTCCGGAGTGGTATTCATATCGCCCTGCCAAGAGACCATATCTCTATCATACAAGATGGAATTTGACACCACCAACAACGTGGCAGAGTATGAAGCTCTTGTTCTGGGTATGAGGGATGCAAAAGAAATGGGAATAAAGGAGATGGTTGTGTTTGGAGATGCATAATTGATTGTCTAGCAGGTCAAAAATGTTTATCAGGCCAAGCATCCTCGGCTCAAGAACTACAGGAACGAGGTATGGGACCTAGTTGACAACTTCTTTTTGGCTTTTAACATTTCTTTCATTCCGAGGGAAGAAAATGCTTCAGCCAACTTTTTAGCTATCACAACTAGTTTGCTTGAGGTTCCTATGTTGGCCAGCATCAGGTCCGATGTTGAAATAAAATATAGACCCTCTGTACCGGACAATGTCAAGCATTGGAGAGTATTTGAAGATGATTTGGAAATCGAAAAATTTCTCCAATCTGTTGATGATTTTTCTGCATTGCACATTGACGAAGATCCTGAAATGGAAAAGGACCTTCACCCTGGGGTGTTTTTAAATAAAATCGCTAATCATCATATTATTTAGCTACCGAGCAATTACATCCCGAGAGGACTAGTCCCGTTAGAAAGATTGTTCAATGGGAATGATGTGGCAGTGAAGGGTAGAATTTCAAGTGATGATGCTGACATAGTTGAGTGCAACATTGGCACACTAGAGGAGCCCAAGTTTGTCAAGTTGTTAAGAAGTTTGACCGGGGAACAAAGGAGTGAATATACTGAGCTGCTGAGAGAATTTGTTGATGTGTTCACATGGACCTACGGAGACCTCAAGACATATGACACATCAGTCATCGAGCACAAGATCCCACTGAAAGAAGAGGCTAAGCCATTCAAGAAGAAGCTGAGACAGATAAATCCCATGCTGCTACCTGTCATGGAGAAAGAAGTGAAGAAGCTGCTAGATGCCCAAATCATCATCCCCTTGAGATATTCCAATTGGGTGGCCAATTTGGTCCCGGTAAGAAAGAAAAGTGGGGAAATTAGAATCTGTGTTGATTTCAGGAGCCTGAACAGAAGCTCAAGGAAAGACAATTATCCCCTGCCCAACATGGAACACATACTGTAGAGGGTAACCGGTGCATCTAGAATATCCATGATTGATGGTTTCTCTGGTTACAATAAGATATCAGTCATGCCTGAGGACAGGGAAAAGACAACCTTCACCACTCCTTGGGGCACATTCATGTATGCCAAAATGCCTTTCGGATTGATGAATGCAGGAGCAACATTTCAACGAGCTATGGATATAGCCTTCGTTAGAGAGAAGG
The DNA here is from genome assembly GCA_900067695.1 of Picea abies. Taxonomy (NCBI): domain Eukaryota; kingdom Viridiplantae; phylum Streptophyta; class Pinopsida; order Pinales; family Pinaceae; genus Picea; species Picea abies. The sequence continues at coordinate 27,715 of CBVK0100097425.1, forward strand.
ATCAGTTTGTAGTGATCTATTTGGATGATATCACAGTCTTCTCCAGGACAGACAAGGAGCACTGTTGCCACTTGAAGAAGGTTTTCCTGAAGTGTCGAAGGTTTGGCCTATCTTTAAACCCCAAGAAATATTTGTTTGCTATGAAGGAGGGGAAGCTATTAGGCCATATAGTATTAGTAGAGGGAGTAAGAATTGATCTTGGCAGGGTAGAAGCACTTCAGACCCTGTCACTTCCCAGATCTAGGAAGGAAGTTCAGGCCTTTTTGGGGAAGATAAATTTTCTGAGGAGATTTGTTTCAAATTTTGATGAGTTGGTGAAACACATCACATCCATGCTCAGGAAGGGAAATGAAGTGAAATGGGCTGCTAAACCCAGGGAATCTTTTGACCAGATAAAGAGGGCGTTGATTGAGGCACCTGTGCTAATCAGTCTTGATTATTCTAAAGATTTCCTGATTTTTTCTTTTGCTTCTTGTGATACAATAGCAACGATCTTGTTGCAGAAAAATGATAAAGGGAAAGAGCAACCTATTGCCTTCTACAACAAGGCATTGAGAGATGCAGAACTCCGGTACAAGATCATGGAGAAGTAGGACTATGCCCTGGTGAAAGCTCTCAAAGCTACAATGTGGATCTATACTCTAATGACATGAACTGATCGTAGCCACGAAGAATACACAGTGGATCTACGAGATGACAAGACATAGCCACGACCAATACAAAGCGGATCTATGTAACAGTATATGTGTCATTGTTCAGAATAAACTCCATCGCAACCTGGGCAAAGCATATATCAAAGTGATTACTCAACCTAGGGTCTTCTTACCAATCCCAATATGGTACAAATCTGACCATGTGAATAGATGTCTTGATGTCGAACATGGCATAAACCACTTGATTACCGGTCAATGAGGTAAACCGTTAACAAGCGTGAGGGAGATCACCTTTAATGTCAATGATTCCCAAGGTACCCTAGTACATTCCAGCGAATGTGAATAGATGAGCTGAGGTCGAACATCCGTGGAATCATTCGATCAGAGGTCAATGATGTAAACCTACTGTCGAATGTGAGGAGGCCTACCATTGAGGCATGCAGGTCCCAAAGTACTAACTAGTTTCTAAGTCTAATTCCTGGATAATGTGTTGAAGTCGACAGGAATAGACTCGTCGAGGGAGGGCCTTGAGGTATCCCCCATCAACGACGCGAAACAGACATGGAGATGTAATTGGCAGATCAAATGGACATGGACTAACACAGGTTTTGAGGCAAGATACTTGGGATGGCTGACTCTTGAGGCGGATACTTCCCCTTAACACTGAGGCACAACAATGAACATGACATGGACCAAAACTATGCAATGGGTACTGCGACTTGCGTCGGGTGACTCAAAGGAGTGAAAGGAAACTCAAAGGATTAGCTCAGTGCAGAGGTTCAACGGATTATGATGTATGCAAAGTAACAAAGTGCCGTGTTCAAGGGCGACTCTAAGAAGTGCTAGACGATGTTCTCAAGAGACTGCTTGGCTTGTTCCTTTCAATTTTTCCCCCATCCAGATAGATGAGTACCTCTTTTTAATTTAATGAGCTCGAGGAGGATAACACATGCTCGATATAACTCACCTTCGGCGAGTTCCTCTTCCTTTGTTTAACGAACTGGAAGAAGTAAGGGTTCAGTCCCATATGGGTCTGTCAATGTGTGCTTTAACGAGTCCAAAGACAGGAAACTCGAAGGTTTTTCGGGATTATCGAGTTTGGAAAAACACTTAAAAGAGAACTCTCTCAGTTCCTTTTTCGTACAGTAGTCGATCGAGACCGAAAAAGGGTTAAACTATCGCTCGAAAGACGCCCTTTCTAACCTTTTAACGAGCATGAAAGGAAGCAAGGTCACTCGACAATCTTTTCATATTTAGAGAGTCTGAAAAGGGTTTAAAGGAGACTCCAGGGGGGTTCCTTTTTCGTGTGATGGTATTCGTACGGGTCCGAAAAAGAGATAAAACTTTACCCGGTTGCATTCTCATATATTTACGAGCACGAGAAAGAACAAAGACTAAGCTCGGTATGCCCCCAGCTTGAAAGCTGGAGGCTTGACTCCAGAATGATCATCAAAGGCTGGAGACATGCCCCCCAAGCTTCAATTCATTCACCGACTTTGAGGTTGTCACCAATTTCTGTGCTAGATGGAGAAAAAGGATACAGGTGGATGAAATGAAGGTTAAAAACGAGTCCTAACGAAAGACTCGACTCGACATCTACGAGATCTAGCGAAAGACTCAACTTGAAGGGAGAGGTGATTGTTTCATTTTTTAATGAGCTTGACACAGGAAAATAACTATGCTCAAGGTTCCAGGTTTGATCCCCAGATTGCTGTTTCATTTTTTAACGAGCTTGCTACAGAGAGGAAAACTATGCTCATGATGCCCCCAACATGAAAGCTAGTGGCCTCCGTTTCATTTTTTAACGAGCTTGCCACAGAGAAGAGAAACTATGCTCGTGACATGCCCCCAGCATGAAAGCTAGTGGCCTCTGTTTCATTTTTTAACGAGCTTGCCACAGGGAAAGGAAACTATGCTCGTGACTGCTTCTTGATCAAGGCTTCCAAGAGGATAATTCTCTGGAAGGATACCATGTCAAGGGACAAAACTCGGTCATGGCTTCCAAGAGATCTTCGTCGGATGGAAGACGATCACTCTGGAAGGAACACATGTCGAGGGTCATGACAGGGGTAAGGAGATCGAGCTCCAATAACCCTACCGAAGAAATCACCATGTCAACTACCGGATCCAAATTATCAGAAGTTGAGGTCATGGGAGATAACGCCACATAATTGACATGCGGCGGGGGCGATACTGTCTGCATATAAGAACCATTTAGGGAGGTAACCCATTCGGGGCCGGTGAATGAAAGTTGATCAATAGTCACAATTATTCCATCGTGAGGGAAAGATATCACACGGAAAAGGGTGGATACAAGAGCTTTCATAGCATAGACATAATCCCGCCCAAGGAGTAAAGAGAAATCCAAGGGGTCTTGGACTACCATGACATCGATAAAGACAGTTTTCCCTCCCAAAGTTATAGGAAACTGAGGAAGGATCCCTAAAGGTTGACTAGTTCCTCTGTTAAAAGCTAACAGACTATGTGTAACCGGTGCAAGCTGTGGACAACCCAAAGTGTACCAAGCAATAGAAGACAAAATACTAACGGACGCACCTTCGTCTATCAATGTTTGAGGAATGTCCCGACCACGAACCTGAACTGTAATCTGGAAAGGAATGTGGGAGGGAAGACGAGGTCCAGTTAGCGCACCCCAATCAAAAAGGATGGCTTCATTAATTGGAGGGGGTTCCACAGGAGGAGGAGGAATGCCCCCAGGCATGGTAGAGTCTGTATTAACAAGAAAAACATGGGCAGTATCGGGTTTACTCTCTAGAAGGAGAGTAGGATCGACCAATGATTGGATCAGATCAACCAATGGTGGACCTGGATAGACCACTTCAGCACTCTTCAGAGGAAGAGTGGGACTGATCGAGGAAGGGACTGGATCAGTCACTTTGACATTCCTCAATGGAGGAATGGGATCGACCGATGGAGAAACTGGATCGACCACTTTGGGTTCACTCTCCAGAGGAAGAGTGGGATCGACAGGTGAAAACGGATTGGCCACTTTGGTGTCACTCTTTTGATGAAGAGTGGGGCTGATCGGTGATGGAACTTGATCAGCTACTTGGGTTCGTGGTTCAATCGAGGAGGAAACTAGATTGACCACCTGATCAACTGGACTGACCGGGGATGGAACTAGATTGACCAGTCCATCAACCAATGATGGGTCGGAGGAAAGCTTACGATAACCTTTTGGAAGTTGAAGTTTTTCCAAAAGAGAAGAAGCCTCGTCCATGCGAGGACAAAGGTGAGAGTAATGATTACCTTTACATAACATGCAAGGGAACTTGATAGTTTTCTTCTTCTGACCAACCTGAACATCACTAGTTGACGGGGCATCATCGACATGACTGACAGATGCCGATGATGTGGAGGACCACATTTCTAAGACTTGGGTAAGACCGGAGAAATCCCTCAGAAAGTGGTCACCCTTACAAATGCTGCAAGGGAATTTGGGTTTTGGATTGTTTCTTTTAATATTGTTGATCTCATCAACACTCCCAGTACTATTAACAACAACTGGTTTCTTAGAGCCAACATCTGATGTTGTTGGGGTCTTGGTCCTTTTCGGGCTCTTCTTCTTCTTCTCTTTCCGTTTCTTCTTCTTCTGATCAACCTGGCTACTTGCTTTAGAGATTTCACTAGGCGAAGAAGGAGAAATGGAAGGAGACTTGATGGGCGAAGAAGGCGAAAATTCGACATGAGGTTGATGTGTGGGTGGTGCATTGACATCCAAAGTATTAGGTGCAACTGAAACATTTGGAGGATTCGGGATCACCGGAGTGGGGAACAACCAAACTGGTAATCCAATAGTGAGTCCTGGAAGACTCAGTGTGGCAACATATGGAGGACCAAAGTTTCCAAATGAAGGAAAGGTATAAGGTTCCCCAGGAGAAGGGGTTCCTCCATTGGTACTCCCAGGATTCGATGCCATTAACACTGACTCGACCTAAGGTCCACTACGTAAAATAAACAACATACGCTAATAGAATCTAAGAATCACAACCAAGCAAACAGGACCTTCTTTTGATGACCGTACTAGTTGGTGATGAAATCCAACATCGCGTGATCAAGTCCAGAAGGGGTGGGGCTAGGGTGGAACAGTTACAATGGCGACCTGCTTAACGGACTTACGCCTTGGTGCAAGTAATTGTGGATTTACCCTCCAAGGAGCCCGAGTGAGTTTGACCAATGTCTGCTCCAGGTACAGTGAGACTTCCCGTCACCGTCACCTTATGTAAGAACCTAAAAGATTATGGCCACTAAGGTTACCAATTCGTAGTCAGCCCCTGGGCGGGAACAGTCGACAGTTCGATCCGAACGTACGGGCAGGGTATCAAGCCCGAAATCAACTAAGAAGCTTCCACACAAGTAAT